>VWPU01006515.1:0-221801 GCA_013398955.1 Callaeas wilsoni
GCTCCCGCCGCCCCTCACCGGCGCGGCGCGGGGGCAGCGTGGCCGACAGCTCCCGCCCGGCGGCCTCCGGGAGCGCGTCCTCCGCCAGCAGCGGCTCCTCCTCGAAGTCCTCGTCGCTCTCCTCCCCGTCGCCCGCCGCCTCCTGCCGCAGCGGCCGCAGGTGCCCCCAGAGCTCCAGGGGCGCGCCCCGCTCCTCGGCAGGCCCCGCCATGCCGCCCGCCGCAGATCTCTCCGCCCCGCGGAAGGGCGGGCCGGCGGGCCTGGGCTGGCGGCCAGGTGCGGCAGAGGGTGTCGGGATAGTCAGGAGCCATGGGTCATTTTAGGTTTTTAATGATTGGAGGCATCGTTCTCTGTCTTTACATGATCCCTATTACAAAACCATCAAATCATAACATCATACTTCCAGTATATCCGATTATGTTTCACCCAGCTGCCCCCAGAGTCGTTTAATGTTATGTATAACTGGCAAAATGTTCTCCGGAAGGCCCTCATTGGAAACCAACCTTCCTTCCCTGCACTGTAACCGTGGCAGTTCCATAGCTGCTCAGTCTTCACTTTTGTTCAGCACCAGATCCTTGCCTTTTCTGAAAAGTTCTCACAGTTCATTGATGAAATACCAAGCCTTCTCATACTCAGTATTGATCTCTCACGAAGTCCCCCAGAAATCTTGCTATTCAGTCATGAAAGCAAGTCTTTCTACAATCTGTTTTAAACTGATTTTCACTGGTTAGTAGTTAGCAGGTTAATATTTGCTATGTTGTTATGTAGCTCTGTTTTCTCAGCAAAATGTCACAGTTGTATTTTTGCATGTTCACGCCACTAGCTAGCATGTTTTCATCAAAGAATTACGTTTTGTAAGGGGTTTTTTTAATCATTTTGCTGACTCCTGTGTTTTGATTTGCCCTCTCTTTATTTTTTAAACTGTTTTCTTCCAATTTCTTCTTTGTTTTGCTTTGTACTGTCACACAGTACACTGGAGGCCACTGCGGATGTCTTGCTGCCGCTTCAGAGTACTGGCGAGCAGATTAAAGGAGACGCAAAAGCAGCAGGTGCTGGTGCAAGGCTGGTGAGTTCTTCTGATTGAGATTAAATAACTGGGTGGTTTTCCACCCCAAAAGACCAAAGTGCAACATAGAAATGTCCCCAATACTACACTAAATAGAATGCAGCAAATAATTTGCCCAGCTGAGAAGCTGTCAGCAGCACAGACAGAACAGGAGCATAGGTTGTTTGTATGTGTGTTTAGAATAAGTGATGTCTAATATAATAGATCAACATACAATTACTTCTGGTCTAACCTAAAAGTGACACAATTCTTTTCCACATTGTTTCATGACTCCTTCCCATGCATGATCCAGGAGGCCTTCCACCCGCAGGACTACTCTACAAAGAATGTCCCCCTCTTTGCCACCTTCCTCCTTACAAACCTGAAAGGCCTTCAGCTCTCTCACACGGAAGCATGGGACTCCCCCTCTGTCCTGGCACGGTTCTCTGCCACTTCTCCATCTCTGGGAATACCTACATTACTGTGTTAAAGTAATACCTATAAAAAGACAGAGACGTGTAAGTACTGCTGTTACTGTTTTAAAACCCAATTGCAAGTCTCATGCACACACAACAATATTGAAATAGTTGTTCTTTCGTGATGAATGTTGGTATTCTTTCTCCAGCTTAATTCACAGATAATGAAGTAACCGCTTTACATGGTAGGCTGAAAACACATGGCCTATAAAAGGGAGACACAAGAGGGGATGGAAACTTTGATGTTAATTTTAAAAACTTAAAGCATTAGCTTATGGAAGTGTTTAGGCAGTCATACATTTGAATCAGTGCTTTAAGATACTTTTTTCTTATGAAACATCATTTCACATTTAAGTATGTATTTGTCTAAGTGAAACTGGATGTCTGACTGCTCCAGTCTATTCTGAAAATGCAAATTCAATACTGTATTCAGCAAGGCTGACTGGGCTTTCCTTGTCTTTCTACAGTCCATACTATACATGCTGAATTTCTGTATGATGCCTTACATTTCCATTTCTCCTTATCGTCCAGTAGGATGCATCGTGATTATGCATGGCTTTATGTGTGCCCAGTTTTATTAGGTAAGGCTTGATTTTCAAAAACATGACTATTTGCCACTCATGTGAAGTCAGATTGGTTTTCTAGAGAAAGGTGAGGATTAGACAATTTTTTTGAATATTTGAGACTAAATGTTTTTTCCTTTCAGGAAAGGAAATGAAGTCTTTAATCTTTGATTTCAATGAGGATCAATTGGTCGAGCTTCGGTCCATTTCACTGCACTTCATGTCATCTCATTCGCTTTTATTTCACTTCATTTCAGAATTTTCTCCTTTTTTTAGCATTTCATTTCTTCAATTTCTTCTCCTGTCTCTTTGTTTACCTTTCTTCCCTGATTTTGAGATTTCAGCGTAAAGAATTTTGGCACTTTTTGGTCCTTTTCACTGCACATTATTTTATCTCAGTACGTTTCATTGTAGTCACTCCATTTCCAAATTATCTTTTTTTTTTCAATTGCATTTTATTTTATCACCTTTCCAGAGTGTTTGTTACACTTTATTCTCTGATTTCAACATTTCATTTCCTTTCCTGTCACAAAGGTTTTAAATCATACTTTGAAAAATACTTAGAAATTTTAGACAGCCTTTGGGGATTAGCTTATTCTCCATCATGTCTCACTTCAAATACCACCCTAAAATCCAAGAATGTACAGTAAACAGAAACATGCTTTGATAGCCCTATGATTTTACCTTCCAATGCACTATGATATATCACTGTCATGATAATTCATGATTCTTAAAGTATAATCTGCCATGACACTAAAGAAGTTAGTGTTACTCTTCTGTCTGTGGAGAAAAAATCTGTTTATAAATTTGAACCCAATATGGATGCATTCAGTCAAAAAAAATGCAAACCCAAAAAAGCAAAGTCATGATGAACAAGGAGAGATAATTTGTTATCTCTTACTGCTTTGTGTCTTGTCCCACAGTAGCAAGTTTTCATTTAATAAGAAGTATGCCCATATAAATCTCCCTTTTTTAAATAGGTATGTGAAATCTTACTCTGAAAACAATTTTCAGAACATTCTGACAGGTACCATTTATACACTGAAGAGTTATATTTATGCCAGCCTCCAGATTTAAGTAAGACTTGCTACATTTTTTTAGTGTTTCTCCACATCAGACACCCTCTTTCACAGGATGACTAGCAGTTCATCTTCAAATCAGACTAGGACTGGGAGTAAGGGGGGATTCCCTAGTCTCAAATTTGTCTGGGTATTCACTGCTTCCTGATCTGTGCTGGGATTCAAGACATTCCTGTCTGCCAATTCCAACAATAAGTCTGAGTTTGCCATCCAGGAGCATCAACTGGAAGTCCTCAGAGGATAAAATTAGGTGATGTATCTAGCACAGCAGGAGGCAGGAGTAGCAGAGAAAGGGTTAAACTTTCATTCCTCTTGAGATGGAAAGGTTTCGTTTTTACCCTGTGATCTTTCAGGGTGTCATAGAGCAATCATGTCCACCGAAATACTTTTCAGGAAGTGAAAAGATGGACAACAGCAATGCCGCCGAACTGCCTTTCGAGGGGTTCTACTGAAATGCTGGACCCAAACAGCAGTGAGCTGTCCTCACTGCCAGCCATGAGCCTCCTGGAATGCAAGGTCCAGAAGTTGTCAGCTACCACCAGCATGACTTAACAGTGGAGCGTGGGGATTGTTGAGATCTAGGGATCCCATAAACAGGTGACAACACGTGGAAGTTTTCAGAGGGTGATGGCTAGTGAAAAGGGGCTGTAAAATGACTGCAGATTAATTAGTACTTTTACTTACCAGAGTTTCTCACATGAAATCTCTTCACAGCCAGGTGACATTTCTATAGATGAGGCAAAAAGTGCTAATTCCACTGACACTGATTTTTCCCTAGACAGTAAATTTCAGAAAATGTCAAGCATGTCATGAATGAGATATATATGTCTCACAGGCTTCATTCCGTATCAGACTGGTAGAACTTGAGACATGTAAACATTAAATTTTTTTTTAAGTGAGAGTTGTTGTAAGAGCATCATATTGTAGCGTACTTAATCATAGTCTAGAAGAGGGGCTTTCTGAAAACTTGAGAGGTGTAAGATAAAGCCCCCTGGTTAGGACAGATATAGTGATTTCACTTGGAACTCTGCCAATGTAAACCAGCACGTTAGCAATAATGTTGAACTCTGCTTAGAAAAGACGCTTGGCATTGTCAGGGCTTTAGGAATCAAGGCAGATTCTTTGCATTTAATTCAAAGTTCTGACACAGGACTGCTCCTTATTAAAAGCTTCAGAAGAAAACCAAGACAACCTTTTCATTCTCCTTTCTTCCCAAGCCCACGGAATGTTTGCAGCATCTGGCATGTATTTCCTCTTACAGAATGGTGACCTCATCTGGATGTGGGATCAGGGTCACCTTAACTTAACCACACTGTTGCAGAACATTTTAACAAATGGCTTACAAGTTATTATTTTCTGTGTCTGAGGGAAGAAAAAGCAAATCCAAGGGGGAAAAAAAATCTGGATAAAATGGCTGCTGTTACAGACAAAAAAAACCGCAAATCACTATTTTTATAATTAGATGTGTGTGTGCAAAGATTTCTGCTTGAATATATTACCTTCATTCACCAGGCTTCATGTCATGCTTGTAGGTTTGTATATCTCGGGAGAGAAATCCAGTAGTGTTATCTGATTCTCCAGGAACACATAAAACCTGCCTTAACAGTGTTTCGTAGTGGGTAATTCTTGGAAGTACTTTTTCTAAAACAGTCTGTATCTTGGTGGCTTATAGAAAAAATCCTCCTATGTTTATCCCAATGTGTTCCATTAATGAAAAGACTATGGAAAACAGAAACAACAACCAAACCAAAACCAAAACCAAAAAAAAAAGCCCAAATGCCCAGAAAATGAAAGACAGCTTTCTTAAGAAATTCCTGAAATTCTCCAGTGCTATTTGTAAATGAAAGTATGGGTAACTTTAATGACCATGTGATAATATTTTGTTTCACTTGTCCCTGGCTGCCCTCCCTCAGCCTCTTCCCCAGCACTCCTTCATAATTAATGGTTTGGAGGAGAAATGAACTGTGTAAGCCTGCATTTCTGCAAGAGAATCCAAGACTGGTTATTTATGTTTATAACTTACAGAGCTATGTTGTTCTGTAATGGTGTGATCTCTGCATTCCTGGTGAACCACACAGCAAAGATCTGGTTAATAAACTCAAAATTAAATAGAAAGACACCTCAGAAAATGAAAAATCTCTGTCTTTTGAGACTATTGAGTCCTTTGTCAAGCAAAAGAATATTAGTAAATATGTTTTAAGTACTGTTGTGTAGTTGCTTATCTTTGCTTTTTGAGAATATTTGTCTGATAAGAGGGAGGAATAAATGGGGAAGGGGGGGTAAGAGGGCAGGTTGTACATTTCCTTCAGGATTTGACTGAAGACTAGTATATTCTGTGCTTAATGGAATGGGTTTTTTAATTTTCCGAAGCAGAAGGTCACCCTACTGCCAACAATATCATACGGTGTGACTGTCAGGGTGTGACTCTGGGCCCAATTTCCATCTATATTTGCAAATTGACCCGGGCCAGAACAGGGCCTGAAGTGGAGGTGTGCCACCACGCACTCTGTCTGCAGCTGGGGCACCCTGGCACATTTTGCCCTGTGTCAACAAACACCATCTCAGATGATGCCCAGGCCCTGAGGGCTTTTCTTCCCTTTCTCACAGTTCAGAATCAGGACCAAAGAACAGATCCTGTTTTCTTCTCTGGTTCAGAGGTTCCCAAGAGAAGTCATTTACCTGCGTACAGTTCTACTTCCCAGCTATTTGCCACCAAAGGCCACTGCTCACATTAGCCGTATAAAGCCTTTCGTGATACTCAGATCTGGAAAACATTTGTAGCCACTTTCCCCCTGTTTAATTTTTATCTGGAGCTTTTCTTGAAAAAGAACTAAATAAAAATGAGTAAGCACTTTCACAGTCTAAGGTTTGAGCCTGTTTCCAGAGGGTCCTTTGAGAGCTCTTCCAATTATTTGCCTTCAGCTGGGCTCCTGAGTTTAGCTATTAATTTTTCTTCATAAATAAATCACGTCTGTACACTAACCCTTCTTTGTTACTGTTCCTCCAATTTTTCTATACTTTCCTGGTAATGAATTTAACGCAATTTTCTTCATATGGTCTTATAAGCATAATGAGCAGATGGAAGTGCTCAGATTATAGCTAAAACCAGCTTAAGTGCAACTGTTCATCTTCTTTTGTAACAAAATCAATGAATTCAAAGATTAATTTCTGACAAAGTTTAATTTGTCTCTTTTTCCTTGAACAGCCATTCCCAATAGGTGTTCTGCTAGAAAAAGCAAGGTTCCAAGAAGGATTTATGGAGGAGAAGGGATGGAGAAGGAGCAGATGAGAGATACTAATAGAATTGAATGTTACAGGAAAGAACTTTACAATCCTCCCATTCATCCCAGCTACTTCCAGGTCTGGATAGATAGTATCAGACTGTAATCCTTGCCTTGTGTTTCTGTGTAAGGCACTCTGATACAAAGGACTTGTGGTTAACAGAAAAACTGGGAAGAGTAGTGGCGTCTTGTTGATTGATACTGTCAAGCAGCAATGGGTATAGAGGTCAGGAGGATTTAAAATGCACTGGATTTAATGTCACTGTGCACTTTACTCTGGGATGGTTTCTGTCCTAAATAAACCACCTGGAGAATGGAAGTAGTTATGACAAGAGGGATATGGCAGCTCTGAACTTAATAAAAAGTTAAAATGCTCACATAACACTGTGCTGGGTCACACATCTAGTATGGATCAGAAGATACTCATGGAAAATGAATGCACCATGACAGCCAAATTGCCCAAACCATGTGGCTTTTTTAGCATAGCAGAGAGAGTAAAATAAAGAATAAAGCTCCCTTTGGGGTCCTCACACAGAGTGAAAACTAAGTTTTCCAGACCAAAATGCCAGATGCTGGTAGAAATGCACTGTGTTTTGGGATTGATATAGTGCTGCAGCTAATATCCTTTTCCTTTGGAAGTGTATTAGACCTTTAGTGATCACTGCAGGCCAGGACTTTGTTATTTCTCAGAAATAAAATTACAGGATGTCTTTTTGAAACTTAAAAAGATTTTTCAGTCTTGATTCCATGTAGCAATTGTTTTGTGACCCTGAAACCAGAACCTGTTTTCTTTACGGACAGATTTGCTCCCCTTTTGTTGATATACAACGATTTTAACAGGTAGTGAATTGTGTGTTCTGGGTTTTGTAGTTTCATAGTGTTTTTGTTTGGTGTAGTTTTTGCAATGAATTTTTCATTTCTTCTGAAGTATAAAATCGACACATAACACAAGGCATGGCAAATAGATAAATTAGAAGGGCAAGCCTAATGTGGAGTTCTAACCTTTTCAATTTAGCCAAGATTTCTCTCCTAAGTGATGGAAGAGTTTGCAGTGCTAGCCATGGTGTGTAGGAGTCTCCCCCAGCATCTCCAGTCATGCAATGCTCCGGAGTAGCGCCGACAGAGCACACAGAGGGGGATGGTGGAGGGGAAACACAGGAAAATGTGGGGGCTCCTTTGAACTGTAGGCTGAAAAATTTCAGAAGATGCTGAATTATGGAGTAATGTGGGAAGATGTGAACATGGAAAAGAAAAAGAGGTCCTTTCTGAGGATGCAAAAGGAAAAAGTGGAAAATTAATGTAAAATAAAGGAAAGGCAGATTTTCCATAGCTGTTTTTCAAGGGAAAAGCCCAACACTCTTAATAAGCAGCGCTGTCTCCACTAAACTCATTTAGAAACCAGATCCTGGCTAGAATTTTGATTAGTAATTATAAGCGTGTTTCCTTTCACCTGCAGCTTTCCAGGGAGAGAGACAAAACACTGACTGAATCCACTGATTTCTCTTTTGTATTAGCACTGCTCACACATCATTCCTAATGCCCCAAACAGTAGTGATGAACATATTCTATACAGTGAGCTAATTGCATCAGATATTTTTGTTTAATAATAAGATGACCCCTGAAAAGTTAGTTTTAAGATGTAAAGCAGAGAAAATTATTTCTTGACATGACATGTGGCAAAGGTTTTCTAACAAATAAAAGTTACTCTTTCTACTCCTTCATGTATGAGTCTACTTATGTAACAGCTATTCAGAAAATAATACAAATTTGTTTATATTAATGTGAGAGATTTTGAAATTTAAAACTCTTCTTACTTATTTACTCTTAATTTAAGAGAGCTGTTCCTATGAAGCATACTTGCATGATAGAATACTTGTATTTTTGGTTCTAACAAAGAATGAATTTTGCTGCAATCTGACTCATTTTGTTCACAGCTGAGAGTGCTTGCAGGAGACCCCCTGAATTTTTTAACACTGTACCAACAGACGCTTATATTCAGACTGTGTTTTTATTACTAATGAAGGCAATGGTTTCATGTATTGAATCTGATATTGAATTAATGAAAGACAATGTGTATGCAAATGTGCCAGGTCATTCTTCCACAATGTGTTTCACAGTAGAACTCAAATTTTATGTGTGTATTTTGAACTGTGACAATACATTCCACTGCTATTAAGTTTGAAAGAAGAAGGTCTTTATGGAAAAGGGTTTTTTAATGGTTGTAAGACCACCCTAATGAGATTCAGGACATTTACCTTCCAACATGGTACTGGTCAGGAATAGAACAAGTTTTTTCTTCTCTCCTAGCAGTCATGAGTCCATTTTTGGATTATTCCCATTAATAACTTGATGCGTGGTTATTGCTTATCTGGCTGTTCTATTTCTTGATGAACCACTCTTTTGGCCAGCTGCCATGGAAGTAAATGTTGGAGCTGAGACTAGGCTGTGGTCAGATGGACCAGATGTTATCACAGCCCATTTGTTTCTCCTGCTCTGTCAGCCTCCACGCGGGTGAAGCCAGACACCCAGCTCTCCCAGCACTCATCTGCTCCTGTGCAGTACTGGTCAGTTAAACTATACTGCAGCTTGCAACAACATTTTAACCTAAACTGGCCAGTTTTCCCAATGACACAGCTGAAGGGCATTCATGGTAAACATGATGAAGCAAGCAGACAGGAGAGTTTAGAAGCATTACCTAAACTCTTTTACCTTAAAGAGACTCTCTGATCAGTTACCTATGCTCAGGACATTTTAGCTCTCCTCTTGACTTGTCACAGGGTTAAGGGGAGAAATCCAGATTTGTTTGAAACAGCTCTGAGAACAGCAGTTAAAAATATTTCTTGAACATACCATATATATACCTTATATTACACAAGCATTATTTTCCTTCATTCTGATATCAGAGATGTGAAGTATCTTCAGAGAATGAAATACCACCTCAAGATAAATCATGTGGTTTCTTACTAATGCTGCTCTATCAGAGCATCCAAGTCAGTGCTAAGCAATCTAGCAAGTGGAGGAAAGGGTGAGTCATTATTAAATTTATGAGAAGCTGCTTCATAAATCCTATATAATCACTTTTTCTGAGCTGACTTGGGAAAATCCTTTAAAGCTGCCTCATTCTATTTGGCATCCACAGTAGCTCAGTGTGATAGAAAAGATTTACCTTTCCCCAGACAACTTCCCAGAGCCCTTGCTTTTCAGCTGACAGCAAGGAAAGAGCCTGTAGCAGTGTGTTTCAATTTAGAGTCAGATTTAAAGTCTTCGAAGGCACCTGAATGTAAGTAAAGATTAGGCACATAAAACCAAAATTACAGCTCGAACCCACTCTGTAATTCCCTCATTCTGGAATTATTGAACCACCCTGAGTACCTAGCTTATTTATTTCAAAGCTTTTCATGTCTCTGCCCAAAGCTCAGTGAGGATTTCAGAGCTGGGGTGTTTCTCCTCCTAACTTTCCCATGCGGTCTGCTTTAGCAGCTCTCCTCGATACCTAATGCCTTAGTAAAATCAAAGATTCATAGGTGGAAAGTAAAAGAAAAGGAGCAAGACGAAAGCCTGATGTTGAGCACTGGTCCGGGGCAGGAGGTCCCAGGGTCTCAGTGGACATTTACAGTGGCTCTTTCTTGCCAGATAAGCTCCTCAAGCCTCTCTCCTGAGCTGCAGGCTCCAAGCCGATGTATGTGCCCATTTCCCAAGGTGGGCAGCATTTTGGATCACACATACCGTGGAAGCACCCTGCTGGATGCTCCTTGCTGGCCCCCTCCTCGAGCTCTCAGCCTCACACATTGGCCCTAATACAATTCCTGGCAGCAGCATCTGCCTTCAAACAAGGGCAGGGCTCGAGGTCAGTTTCAGCACCCAAAATCTGGACTGTCAGAGCCTAGCTCCAGCTCTCATCATCTGGTCCCTGGAGTGGGAGAGGAGTCTGGGGCTCACAAAGCCTTGCATCTCCAGCTGAGTTTCTCCTGAACTGAAACCAGAGTCTAGAAAGCCAGAAACTGTAGTAGTGTGCCAAGAGGGCTCTTCAAAGCTGTCTAAAGCAATTATTTTATGTATCTTTTCTGAAAGATTAAGATGTATTTTTCATCTTTGAATCGCTGAATGATAGTTACATTTTTTACTTCCCATAGCTCTGGAATTAATATTCCCAGATCCGGAACAGAATTCATTACCTTGCTAATTTTGAGGGGTTTGATTTTTTTGATGACCATCCCTCATGTTCCTCCTAAATCCCTTAGCTAATCAACAGATATACCAGGGTATGCTCCTGAAGTATACTGTGCTTGCATTTACATCAGTGACTACTGGCACAGAATCAAAAAGCCTAATTGGGATTAAATATTCATATAAAATAGAGAACAGTGTCAACAGCAGAGGCCTTACCGGCATGTTCCTGCTTGCTTGCCTTTGCAATAGCTGCTTGTCCCTCTTTTACTCTGTTCTCATTCTTTACTGATTCCTGCTTGTCACTGAGTTTATATATAGGGTTTTTCCTTCCCCTTTGATTTAAAGCAGCAGTTGTAAGAGCTTGGCAGCTGCCAGGGTTATTCTTTTATTTAAGCCATCTGACTCTCTTTGTTATATTAATAAATGAGAGACTCTTTTCTTCCAAATGCTTTTCTCAGATTTCTGCCAGCTTAGAAACAATTTCTCCCAAAATTTACAGTGCTTGTGAAGATGAATGAAACTGACAATGGCTCAATTCTCTGTAAGCATAGCAGATCTCAGCTTGAAACAAGACAACCACCTAAACTATACATTTAATGTAGTGCAATTTTTATTATAAGGTGTTTCTTATATATTTCATTATCTTCTGCTACAGTATTATTAAAGACAGTCTAATTCATTATTGTCTTCCAGCAGAAGAATTTATTACCTGAGGTTTTTCTTGTTTTCATTGACATGACCAAGTAACGAATAGCAACTGATGTCTGAGAAGAAAGTCACTAATGCAGAGATTTTAAAAATAATAGACAGAAAGCAATTTAGAAATAAATTATCAAAAACTAGCCATGAATGTTTTGGGTTTAGATTTTTTTCTTCCTTGATTAATGGAGGAAAACTGTCCTGCATATATCTTCTTATTCAACACTGGTTTTATTCGGTTTTCTTTCAGAGTGTGTTGATTTTATTTGTCGCTATTTTTTTCCTTTCCTTTGCAGAAACTCTAAAGAGTGCACATCCTTCAAAACAACTGGCATGACACAAGACCAGCAGTGTGCATGTATAGATTATCAGGACCTTAAATAACTCTCATGTTGCATTCGGTGATCTGAATTTTCATGCTGCAAATGTAAATGCCATGTTCAATTTTACTTTCTGCTGCAGTAATACAAGTATGAATATTGCCATTTTCTGTAAACCCAAAAAGATCTGGCAAAGCAACACCACTCCTGGGCTTGACAGTGATGGCAGTGTTTCAGCTTCCATTAAACAAATGGGAAAAGACTTTAAAAATTAAACACAAAGTTGAATATTTCATAGTGACTTTGCTAAGTGGGGCTGATCTGTCTCTTCCAGTGAACTCTACAGAAAGTGACCTCTTGTGGCATGTGTATGTCCAAGATGTCCATCTGCAGGTGTGCAGGGACTCCTGCACCACAGCACGTCTCAGGCAAGGCTTTTCTCAGCTGGCCAAGCTGGGGGAATGTGGCCCCAAAGATCTGAAACCCAGACTTTGGAAAAGACTGGAGAAGTGCTGCTGCTCCTAAGCACCTGGCCCTGTTTCCATGTGACTGCAAGGAGATCTTCAGATATCCTCCCCTTCCTTCCCTAGGCTGCAGAGAAGCTGAGATGGATCTTACCTGTGCATAGGTTTATATACAAGCTGAGAAAATTAACAAATAATGACTGGGTTTTGTGTTCCATTTCCATGGCAAAAAAGAGACTCCCACAGTTTTCAGGTGTCACTTCTTAATTCTTCCCAGCACTGGGTGACACTACCTGGTTCATGCCCGGATCTCTGATGAAATGAGCTCTTGCGGTACTTTGGGTGTGTCTGAAAGGTGGAGGGGTGGCTGTGGATTGCAGGTGTGCAGGGGCTGACAGCACAGGATGTGCTCTGCCTAGCACTGGAGGAGACAAATAATCACAGTGAGAAGAGTCAGAGCTGCAAATGCACCTGAACAGTCAGTCCACCAAACAGAGGCTGTGTCAGTTGTTGATGAGACCTGCAAATAAAGATGTTGCTTCTTCAAGGAAGCCAAGGGGAGCTCAGTGAGGAATAAGGTGATGCTATTCAGCCCATCATCCCTCCTCTGCAGTGCAGAGGACACTGAGTGAACTGAGGAATCTGTGCTTTGTAAAGCTAAGCAGTAAAGCAGTTGCTGTGCCTTATATCCCATTTTAGTTTCCCTGTGAACTGTACAAGCTCCATTGCAAAATAAATAGCCCAGCAAAGATCTTCTGGAAAGTTATGTGTTAACAGTGTTTTGAGGATGTTCACATTTTCTCTGTGCACTTTCATATGTATGCAAGCTTGTACTGGAATTGATCCCCTAAAAAAGGACTTATTGCTAAAATATTCTACATAACATTTGATAAAATTTTATAAAATGCAGCTCATAAAATCCTGCAGAATGTCTTGTATGGTACAAAGCTGTGAAGTGCATCTCATAAAATACTCTGAAACCTGTATCTTGAAGCAGAGGATAGATCAAACGCTGCAGCAAATGAATTTGGATGACACCTGGCTTTCACAGTGATGGGTTTATTATTGGAATCTGCTGTGCTGGAAGAGATGCGAGGAGGGAGGGGAGAAGGCAGGGGGAAGGGAAGCATGGACTGCCCTCTTGTGTGATGAGCCAGCCTCAGCTAGAGAATACTTATATTAGTGTTACTAGAAATGATACCTCTCTGTCCCTCCCAGCACAATCACTATTCTGGGCAAGGAGCAAATCCATAGAAATCCCTCTCAGCTGGACAAAGCTCCCTGGAACGTGGCAAACACTGTGTTTGTCTTCCAGTCTCTTAATAATATATATGCATGTTTCTCTTGTTTTGTGTAAGATGCCACAAGAAAGAAAATTACTCCAGCTCCTTTCTCGCGGCTTTCAGGACAGATGTATCCCAACTGCCGTGTTCATGGAGAGGTTTTGTTGGAGGGAAAAATTTGTTGTAGGGGTAAGGTCTTTCTGGAGAATGATGCTCCCCCCTTTCACCAGGGAAGAGGTGATGGAAAAACGCAGCCTTTTTAAGCACTTGGCCATTCTGACACCTCTGTCACAAATCACTCATGCATGAGATGTCAAGTTGTCACAGCTTTGTGACTGGCTCACACTTTAAACATGTTCAAAATATCAAGCATTTGAGAAGTCTTGCTGAAGTTGGAGAAAGTAATTACATACCTGGACTCGTCTACATGGTTCCTGGGAGCATACCAGCCTGAAGGTGCATTTGCACCATAGCTGTGGTTTCAAACATACGCTGATCTTACACAGACTCCTGGCAGCTCCTGCGGTGTCTCAAGGCCCATGATCCCTGCAGCAGACAGCAAGAATTCGCTCTGATGTTTCCTGTTTGAAGTTCCCACCGTTGCACCTGCCCAGCGGAGCCCAGCAGAAGAGCAGGTGGATTTTGACTGCTGCAACATGGGGACCTGATCTGGACAGGTTTCAGAAACACCTCGTAAAAGCACCCAAAGCCTGTCTACAGCACAGTTTTCTCCGTTTTGAGCAGCAACACTATTTCTACATTGCTGAAACAGCTCTAAAACGTCCCGCTGCGAGGATGCAGGTGACATTGGACTTCTTCATCCATCTACCCTATCACACATTGCATGGAAACAACCTTTGCCTGAGGCTCCTACTTTTACATTCCTTTATGACTCTGTAGTATCCTCCCACTGCAACTGAAAAACCCCACATAGATCCCAATTTTAGTCACTTTGTACACTCCAGATTAATCCAAATATTTCTCCTTTCTATTTTCTAATTAGTTCAGCTTTCTTATCCTCAAACGCATGTACACTGCCTTATTTTACAGTGACTTCATTGATGCTTCATAGAAACTTCCCTCAAAATATGCAAGAACAAGATATATTGTATGGGAGGATAGGCTACCTTGTAAGACATCCAAATTTTTAAAAGTACAAATTTACAAGTAATGAATGCATGCAGTTCTGGAAGCTTTGAAATTATTTATTCCAAAACTGGAAGAAGTTATACAACCTTAAAATGGCAGACAGTGAGTTTATGCAAAATATTCATTAGGTTGCCCAGGGAAATCTCACCATTTTCCTCACAAATAACAGTAAAATCCAACAATTATATATTAATATAAACTCCATGCTGAGGTCAACTCAGGATTTAAAATACTGTGCTTCGTAATAATAAACATAGAGAAAAATGGGCAAATCAGGTATTTAACAGATTGCTAACTATATTTTAATTAGGCTGTGCATTTATAAAATGACATTAAATGATCTCCAGTTGAATAATTAATTTTAAAAATAACCGAAGTTTTTAGAAAACTGTTACTATGGGAGGAAATGTGACTATGAGCTCCTTTTATTCTTCATCCCAAATCTTTTCAGTATTGAAGCAACTGGATGCTTACATACTTCTCCTGTGATATAAAATCGCCTACCATCTTGCCTAAAGATGCTATCTGCTATACACCACTGCTGGGGATCCATGCAAGAAGGCTCTGGAGCGAGCGCTGAGGTGCTGGAGGAGGATGGGCTCAGCAGCTGGTACTGGAGTTAGACCCCTGCTCCACTCTGCACCAAGATTCAGCAGCACTGGTCCAGGAGACCCACCCAGTTCTGCAGCTGCCCTCAGCTGTGCCACAGGTTGAGCAGCCCTGCTGCTGCCTGTGGCACCTCTCACGGGTCAGAGCCTGGCTGATCTGAGGAACGGGGGCTCAAGAAGGACCTGCTCAGGTGTGATGTCGCTCTAGACAGAATGTGAGAATGTGCCTGTATTTCTGCCGAGCGAGCTGAAGTACACAACGTGGTGTTCCGGCTGCCTTGCTCCAAAGGCACCCTTTGCATTTCAGGGCACCATCGTAGACATCTGGCCTTGCTCACCTACCCACCTGCTGCAGGATGAGATGCATGGTTTGTAGGATGCTGACCTGGGAGACCAGACCCACCACTCACCCACCACTCTCAAATAAAGTACCAGCTTCAAGATGCCACCAGCATCTTAACACTACACAGCATCCTGATTTATCTGCTCCCTGGTGGGAAGTGGCATTATCCCCACTTGGCAGCGGTCCCTTTACATCCGTGAGCTTCTCCAAATAATGACTTAAGCTGTGTCAAAACCAGGCCAAGGTGACATAAACAGAAGGTCACTGTAGTATTGAAGACCCTGCTGTAATAACTATCAAATGTAGTGGATGTATGAAAAATACATCCGAGTCCATTAAAATGGAATAATTTTTTTTTCTTTATTTTCCAGTGCAGAAGGAGATAATACCATTTGGTGTCCATTATTCACTCCCATAAGTCCATGAAGATCTGGTTCTAGTGCTGCAGCCAGGTAAAAGAAGGTTGCAAGCTCCCAGAGGTACCGGGAAGCATAGGGATTTTGGGGCTAGAATGGAGAAATGGCCCATCACCACCATCCTTTTAGTGGCAATTTTTCTGCTTATTCTTTAACTGTCTTCTTTTCCTGTTCAGTTGCAGTAAAGGGACTTCAGGAGCACTGTGCTCAAGAGCAATGCTCTTTGTTCACTTTTCTGTTTTGGGAGGAGGCAACTGAAAGTTTTGGTGTTTACTGTTTTCTACAGGTATATTTTGAGAGCAGGAGCCTGAAAGATGAAATAGTGCAAAAGACTTCAAACATCATGGCTGACTGGCAGTGAAACTAAGAGTGTAGGGAGAATTTTCTAGAGTCCAATGCCTAAGAAACCCAATTAGATGGACAGACAGAGTCATTACAGGTGAGATTACCAGGAAATCCCAAACATGATCTCTGTGACACTGTATCTTGAATCAGTGTAAGTAAGGGTTCAAGCAAGTAAGCAGGTGTTCAAGATCCCCAAAAGCAAAGTTGTGAGAAACAACTCTTATTCCAAGCAGGCTCAAGCTTTTTCCTCCCTCACCATATTTCCTTTCAACTTTTTGTGCCGTGTTCTACTCTCAAATTCCTCCCATCTATATTCCCTACTGCACTTTTAGTGATCTTTGATTACCTTCTTCCCTCCTTTTTGGTCACATGTGGTCATGTACAAGAAAATAGAAAGTGGATGACAATCTAACTTAAAGGAGACAGGAAATCTTTCAGAGAGTGCTCTGAGAGATTTAAATCAAATCAAACACATTATCAACTCTAAGTAACCCAAATTCAGCTTCCACAATTATATAAGAATATGCATCGTTTGTATGAATATATAAAACATGGATGCAAGACTTCCAAATGAGATCTGCACATCACTAAATCAGTCAGGAAAAACGCTTTCACTCTGCCATCGGCTGACGATTGGCTAATGATGTTAAGCACAAGCGTTAACGAGCCCTAATGACTGATAGGAAGAGGGAAGAACTGCTCTAGTCCAGGACCGGTTCCAAAAGCTATGGTGCTACTGCCACCTGAGGTTTTCTTCTGGAAATACAACTCTTATGTGGAAGGGGTTGCACAAAAATTGGGGCAGAAGAGGGATTCGGAAGCTCACTGGTTCCAGGAGAGCCTCGTCAATGCAAGAAGAGACTGTCCCCATGGGCCGCCCCAAGCTGACGCCTTTCCCAACACCGCACCAAGCTGTCTAAGCCGTTCTGAGTGCTCCGGCTGCCGGCACGGGCAGCCTCTGCCCTCCTCGCTGCCCTTGCCAGCCTGGGCTCCGTCCGTGCCATCCGCTGGCACCAGTGCTTTTGCACTGAGACGGATCAGAGATATGATCCAAGTAAAATCAAATGTATTTTGGATTGCATCTAGAATACTGCGCGCAGGTCTGGGCTCCTCGGTACGAGAAGGATGTACGGACAAACTGCGCTAAGCCCAGCAAAAGTCACCGCAAAGGTTAAGCCTTGCCCATGAGAGGAGTCTGAGAGACCAGGGCTGCTTCATCCTGAGCAAGAGACGGCTTCATGGGCACCTTGCAGCAGCTCTCCAGTACCTACGCAGAGACTACCAAGAAGACAGAGGCAGGGTTTTCTCTCCAATGCACAGTGAAAAACAAGAGAGAAGGGGTGTAAGTTGAAAGAAGAGGTTCAGACTGGAGATATGGAAAACCTTTTCCACCATAAGGGACAGTCAGGCAGGGGTAAGGTTGCCCAAAGAGGCTGCATGGTTGCCATCCTTGGAGGTTTTCAAACCCAGTCTATACAAAGCACTGAGCAACCAGGTCTGATCTTCCAGCTGATCCTGCTTTGAACAGGCAGTAGGACTAGAGAGCTCCAGAGAGACAAATCCAGCTGATTTGTCCTGTGATCCTATGATCATTAAGATCCTATGATCATGTTTTCATACAATTTTTTAGCTGTGTGCTGCTACCTTGACCTATAAGGATTGCAACGTAACCGGAAAAAGTGAAGGCATTTCACCATTATGGTACTGGCAATCTTTAAAACCAGAATCCTGGACGATTCTTGCACAGGCACTGCTCCAGAGTATTATGCCGTGGCTGGGATCTCTTCCCACTCCACACATGAACATCTGTGTTGAGCGGCACGTTAGGAGTACTGGTGCCCAAATCCATATAGTCCTGATATAGCATATGACAGTGAAAATGAATGGGTTTTTTGAAAAGCCCAGTAAATATAAAAATATATATATTTAATTATATACATTTCATCATCTTCCCATCTTGTTGGTATCTGATTTTAATTGGGAAAGATCATGCTGTCATTTGTGCCCAGTATTTGATCCTGTTCCCGACTTTCTCCTACTCATTGTAAAACACCATTTTGATCATAAAAGCTATTCTCTCATACAACCTTCTCCCATGGCGGATCTCAGCTTTGCACATGATGTATATTGACATACTAGACCAAACATTTGCAAGGCATGAATTTTAAAGTTAGTTTCCTCCATCATGTTCACCATCACATCTTTCTGGCTAGAAAAAGTATAACCTAGTTACATTTAAAAATAATAAGATTAGAAACATAGCGTGCCATTTTAAATTGTGACTCTTACCAAGATAATGTTTTGGACTCCTTATCTCTTTTTCAAAGCCTGTCAAAACTTCCATTATAGCCTAAAATAGTATAAAATGAAGCTACATTACTTTTGAGATTGTAAAATATTAATAAACTATGAATAACCAGCTATAGCTGTTAAGTATATTTTAATAGGGGTTTTAATTATTTTATTATTTATTGCTGCTTAAATTCCTTATAATGGTAAAACCATTGCACAATATTTAATATCAAATCAAATAAAGCAAAAAAAAATTAAGATCATCTCCTCTGCCAATCAGATAATTCAGGAAAAAAAAATATTTTATTAGTTTACAGAAGTTAAAACTTGCAATTCCGTAGCTTTAGATGTAATTTTATAGATTTGCCCTTTTTCAATAATTTCTCTGTTTATCTCCAGAATTTATTTGTTTCTGTACTTTCAGTGCAAATATGAACTACCACTTGGGATCTCAGGCATGACACAGAAAAATCTGATAATTTTGGTTGAATGTGGTTATCCAAAAGTATGTTTGTACTGGAATTATATATAGATATATGTATAGCTTACATATGAAAAAAGGTGGGAAGGGAGAGAAGAGATGGAGGGTGAAAAATCAGGCAATGGAAATTCAATTCTTATATTTTCTTAATGCATCAAATTCTTCCTGTTTCTTATATTAGTATTTTATTGTGCATTATAGCTCAAATGAAGCAATTCTATTTACATATGTGAAGAAGAAGATGAAGAAGAAGAAGATGAAGATGAAGAAGAAGAAGAAGATGAAGAAGAAGAAGATGAAGAAGACAAAGCAGCCCGTCACTTTCAGTGAGATTCCTTAAATATTTCCAAGATGAGCAGATGCTTGAAATAAGCATACACTGGGCCAGTGCCCGACTGCACTGCTTGGTATTTAGTAGTAGTAGTGCGTGGCTAATGTAATAGTTACTTCCATTCTAAATTCTCTCTTCAGCTGTTCATAACTTCCCAAACCAAATTCCTTTTAAACCTTAAATTCTAAATATTTGGCCTCGTGCAAAAAGACAAGCTTTGTATATTCGTTCCTGTAAAATCCATCCATCTGAATTCACATTATATGGATAAGACAGAAGTGATTACCATGAACTCTAGCTCAGTTTTTTTTTCATATAACTGAGAATAGCCATGAAGTTTCAAGCATGGTTGAAATTGCAAAATTCAGCCTCTCACTTTACAACAGATCTTCTGCAGATGCACCATGACTCACATTCATGAGTTCACTGAACTCAGCAAAAATTTGAGGAGGATCAAAGTTTCACTTTATGATGTTAGGGAAGGACTGAGCATGCACAGTCACTGCCAGGGGCAAGGAACCATGCGGAATTCCCAGCCGGGGATCTCCATGAGGGTGAACAGGCCTGGGCCCATCCCACCAGCCTGGCAAGGGAGCAGACAGGCTGGGGGCAGCCAGAGCACCCCTCAGCCCCACTGCCAGACGTGTTTGTGGTGACACACCAGGTCTGGAGCCCAGCTGGGCAGTCTGCAAGTCAGGGAATGGGTGAACAGGGTCCACAGCCAGGCAGGGATGGGACAAGGCTGGGGACAGGGTCACCTACAGCTTGGATGGGGACAGACCCGAAGGCTGAACTGAAATGGCTTTACTGCCTTTCATTCTGCTAAGAGCTCTTCATAAAACTAGGCAACTGGACAACAGTAAGCCAGTTTATTGTCCAAACATTTTAAACCTGGAAGTTTTTAAGAGAATTAAACAGTTATATTCTTTGGAGCCATTGCTTTCTAAATACACGTCATGCCACACTGGTTCCTACTGTTCTGTGTATGAATGCTACACAGCATGTATGAAAATGTCATTTCTATGACATACCTTGCAGTTCTGTCAGAAATCATAGTGCAGATCTGGATAGTATGCAAATACTGAAAAACTTTGGCTGTTCCTATCAATATATTCAAACAAATTTGCTAGTATAGAGAGAAACCATCATTACAAAAACAGAGGAATTAACTATGTAGGTACTCTGTATAAAAATTCCACTTCGAAAAGTACAACAATAGATGTCAACCTTAAAAAAAGCACCATATGATAATTGCTACCCTTCTGGTTTTGAATGTAGACTGGATATTCACTGAAGGGCTTTGATAAACAGATGAATCTGCCTTCCCTCCACCTGAATGGTCTCATTTCTTTTTCTTCATTAAATGCCACCCAGCTGAGTTTTCTCATCAAAATTAAGAAATAACTTTTTCAGAGAGGTTGAAGATCATATTACTCTTTTTCAGTAGGAAATAATGACACTGCTGCTAAAGAAATATAGAAGTATTTGCAATATCAAGACCCTTAATGGCTTCTTTTTTTACCTTTACAAAACAGAAATGCTTAATACACACATTGAAGAGATTGGATTGGTATAAACATCAGCAGTAACAGAGTGCTTTACATCAAGTTGTACTGAAGGCTTTCAAATTCCATTTAATCTTAAGAAAAATTTATTGCTATTGCAGGTTTCAGTTATTGGCAACAAGGGTTTCTCAGCTAATGTTGACAGGGAAAATCCATTTTCAGTGCAATTATAAAAGTATTGGCAGAGACATGGGAGATTATGTGCCATCACATGTCTTGAAAAGGTGCTGAAAATGCTTTTGTTCTGTACACGGCAGGATTAAATAATTTTTTGTCTGTCTGCCCTCTGCTGCTTCTCTTGCATCAAAATAATTAGGATAAATGAACTCCCATTTGACCCTCTCCAATGACTGTGGTACAGAAACACAACCTATAAGATAACACAAGTATTACACTTAATCCCCAGTTCAGCAGAGCACTTAAATGTATATTTTGAGACCTGATTTAAAGGTATGCTTAAAAAGAAACATTTCTTAATGGCACTGGTGAATTGGGGCCTTACCAGGCTTTCACGGTCATTGCTCGAGGAAACCATGAGTTAATGTAAATCTTTAGAGAGAAGCACTTCTTCCATGTCTCACGCCAGTAACACAGTGGTACTGCCCAGCATGCTCTGTCCCAGGACTCCACATCCAGGTATTGCTCCACAGGGGCCTCTGCTCAATCACACACAACTGTTCCTCCTTTCTCTACCTTCGAGGTTTCCCCGGGATCCTCACTTGGTGGTATTGACTGGGAACCAGCTTCCGTGGATGTTGTCCAGGGTGGAAGTAACCAGTACATCACGGCATGGCGAGATGCACAAAGCACTGAATAGCCACACATGGAACCAGAAAATCCTAAACACAAACCCAGATAAAATTTTCAAGCCAAAAGCACTCTCTGGCAAACATTTTCTTCTTTGGAAATCTATTTTGATGCAGTCAACATCAGGATACCTCGTATAGTATAAGCAAAAATTTTTAAAAGTCTGACACAAAATGGGAGTGCCAATACTTATTTGCCATTTAAGGCTTCTGCACTATTTTTCATTATATAAAGTAGAACAGCTAATTCTATGAGAATATTAATCTGTTTCAAGTAAGCTGGGGTGAAGAAACCTAGGCATTGAGTACCTTTAGAATCCTTGATCACTCAGTAGGAAGGAAAGGGGCAGTATTTTCCATATGCCAGCGTGATCTTGGGAAAATCACTTTCACAGACAATAGTTATCAGCATAGAAAGGCACTGAATGAAGTAAAGAGTCACTTAGGTAAATGTGTTATGAATTTGAATGTAATGTTGCCTGATGACAATACAAGAAAAAAAAAATACTATAAATGAAAACTGAAATTCAAATGTAATGGCTTTGAACTTTTTCTATAGTGTACCCAGTGCAAATTGGTTTTTAACTATAAATAACTGCTGGGTGGATAAAGCCTGTAGGATCTGCTGGCAGAGACACACAGTCAGAGCTATAAATATGTGGGAAAATCTAATAGTTCAAATTTACTCCAAAGGTCATCTGGAGTATAAATGTATTCTCAGAAAAATTATGCAGAAATTTTATCATTTTCTTCTTCACATGGGCTGAGATTGCAGGAAATAAGTAAGTCCTCACAAAATATAATGACAGGAAGAGAAAAATGCCTGTGCTGTGACTGAATCCAGTTTCTTCTAACAAATTATTATGTGCTCTGTGACATAAATTCCAACCATTAATCACTTCCATAGGCATGAAGCCAGAAGAATAGCACTGTTAAGACTGGTTTCAGCTAACCCCTGAAATATTTTACTCTTGAAAAGGTTGCATTTTCTAGACAAAGGAGGTTTACATGAAGCTTGGCAAGAAGTTAGTGTGAAAAGGAAAAGCCAAAACATAAAATCAACTTGCAACTGCAAAGCTTTGACTTCTGAATGAAAGAGTTTCCACTGCTTCTTCATATGTTTCGCCTATATATAAGCCAGGAAACATATATAATCAGTGAGTTATAGTGCACAGATGTACTTAAGTCTTGTAAATGTGGGATGCAACTCCTCTGTCATAAAATGAAAATGCAAAGTCATTTACCTCACTTACATCCAATACTTGGGCCACAGGGAACATGCAAGAACTGTGTGAGCTTGCCAGATTAAAATATAAGAATAAACATATCCCACAGAAAGTACCAAAGATACCAAAGACTTTTCCTTTTCCTTTGCTCGCAGACGGGCACAAGGTCCCAGGAGAGCTCTTGCATTGGGAGTGTTCCCAGGACGGCTGTAAGAGATCCAGTTCACGCTCTCGTCCATAATGAATGGGAATAAGCTACACTCTGTGAGAGTACATATATGCTAATTAGCACCATTTCCTCTGCAATTATATTTTAATTAAACAATCTTTAGCAGAAATCAGACTGATAGCGAGTCCCCCCAAAACAAGCACACAAAAAAGCCTCTGCCTCTTCAGCTGCAATGGCAGGGAGCTTGGATTCTCAGTTGTGGCTGTAAAATTGCAAGACAACACCACATAACAAAACCCAAGAAAAGTATTACAGGATTTCTGTATGTAAATAAATTAAATAAAAACCTGTGCAAATACTTCCTATACTCTTAGATCTCAATAACACTAGCCAATGAGTTATTCGTAACATTCTTGACAGCAAGAGGCAATTTAATTTTCCCTTCTTCTTTTGTTCTATTCTAAACATTTATCCCAGGGAGTGGAGTTTTAAGTAGATATGGGCATGCAAAGTCTTACATAGAAAGGTGAGCATTATTTGTCATCCATTTATAGAATTTTAATAGCTTTATGGTTCTTTTGCTCCTTTTGTCACCAATTTTGTCACATTTCTTTCATTGCTGTGTCCACAGAACGGAAACTAGTAAATGAAAAGAGAATGGTACAAGGATGCTGAAGGTGAGCTCTGGTACTACGAAGCAGAGGGAAAAGTGTGCCTCTCTCACGTGGGATTTTCCCTCTCTCCAGATACCACAGTTCAGAGCAGTGACACCATGATGGAGCACCAGCACTGCTGGCAGGTGCTGGGGACTCACCATCTGCATCTGTGCTGAAGGCAGAAAACCAGCTGGAAACACACTGGAAACTTTCCCTTCTGTATTCTCCACATTTTGGTGCCCTTCAATCTCTCCACTCCTTCAATCTCTCCAAACAAAGGTTTGCAATATAAATCAGTAATAAGAAGAATGAAGTGGCAATGCATTTCTTAGGAAGAACCAAATGCTAAGCAGTAAAGCAATGTAAAAACATAGCATTATTGCTGTTTATTTTTTTAATGTTGCCATAGGTACAGTGGATGATTCTCTGTCCTTTGTGTGGGTAACCATGGTATTTCACAAAGCCTTATATTAGCCTACTTTTTCCTCTGTGTCACAAGAGTGATGTTGCTGAGCTGGTAATAGACTTATCAGGAAAACCAAACATTTACCAGTTTTGATATTAAAAATTAATGTGATTTTTAAATATTAATTTTAAAACATTTTACATTTGAAAGCAATACAAACTTTCTATATTGTCAGAAACCTGATTGGGATTTTCTTAATCAAGAGCTTTTCACATAAAACACATTAGTGTCACAGGAAAACACAGTTCCAGAGTTAATTTTTACTAATTAAAGTAGAAGATTTGTCCTTTGTTACTTCAGGAAGGTGGAAACTGTGTCCTATCAGTTGGATGGGACACAGTGGTACACATCTAGTGCTTGAGCTGATGTAACTTAAGAGATGAAACTACAGCTTCACACCAAAATAGAACTGTGCTAAAGTCAGTCTGTGTATAGAAATAACATCAATGATACCATAAATGGCCTCTACATATTGGTGGATTGTTGAATTAAAACATGTATAAAATCACAAAAATGCGGCAATTTTATATTTGCTTTCTGTTCTGTGCAGAAGTAACACACTTTGCAGATGCAGAATGTCAGTAAGCATCTGAAGGAAAAATCTGCATTTGTATTCTGAGAACTCGAAGGCACTTAACATGAGTTTTGTAATTTATTGCCATCATGGGAATCATAACTTTCAGGAAAGCCTGCGAGTTTCTCAAACTATATTCCCAGCATCAACCTATTTACAGAAGGAATTTCAATGAGAATTACAATTATATGTGGGGCTGATGAAAAGCATCTTTTCCCACATTGGTGCTGCTAGAAACTGTCAATCAAAGCATATTTCAGTATTTTCTATCTTAATGATGAGATTTGGGAATGCATATACACTAATTGTTTCCAAAAAGTAAAAAAAAAAAAAGAAAAAAATTGCTGAGTTTTATATATTTCATTGCTTACCTTAGTGAACTAATGTCTATGCAAAATTCAGCACAGCCAATTAAAAAAATAAGTTGATAAATACTTACATTGCAAATTGGCCTCTGGAAAACTCTTGTCTACCATCAGCCAGATCATCATAACAATTGCTACAACTGGTCTCCCAAACAGAATGCCTATGTGCTCAAAGTCCTGCTTCTACAAATTTCTCTGAAAAAAAGCTACAAAATATTTGGGTCATTTATGCAGTTACTGTATTTCTAGAGTGCTTAGTGGACACAACAGTGTTCCCTAATATTGCCCTAAAATGCCATTAACACAAACTCCAATTAGATTAATTATACTGTCTACTTTCTGGGAACACAGGATACAAAGAATGTTGAGGTAACATTTTCTAGCACTGCAAATTTTACACCTGTTTTTGTATGAGAAAGATAAAACCATCACAAAGTCAGAAATTTTTGTTGCCCTTAGCTCATCAATAAAATCATACCCATTTGAAAATGTTCCAGATGTGCATTTTAGATGGACGAGCTCTGCTTGGGATTTATTCCCCAAAAATAATAAAATGTGACAGGACTGACACCTTCAGCTGCCTCTTAAGTGCATCCACAGTGTAACCACAGCAGTGCAACCTCTCAGCAACATACAAATTTCAGAGAAAAGCAATGTGATTTGGAAGAAAGTTTAAGGGAGAATTCACCACCTAGATAACACTTGACTTGTGTCATCCATTCTACTCAGGACACAGATGCAGATACAGCAATTTTCAAAGTATTTTGAGATTGAGTGTACATTTCCATCTCTGGGCAAAAGTCCTAAGAAGCCCAATATGAAATATCGTCCCAAACATGTATTTCTGAGACTGGCAGAGAAATATTCAAACTGTTGGCACCACAACATGGCTGGGCACCAGCTGGTCCTGCCACATACATTGAGCCACACACCTTGAGCCACACTCTTTTACACTGGTACCGGGCATGTAACAGAGCTCCAACCTGCAGTTATTTCATCATATTGTCCCAAGCCTTAACACTACTGAAGGACTAAGTTATGCTTCAAGTGACATTTGAGTGTGATAGCCACAAAGAAAATAGTTGGGTCAAATGTTAACTAAAACTGTGATTCCATAATTAGCTTAAGCTGCCAGAATGCAGGCTGCCACCCAAAAAGGCAATACCCTCCCTGCCACCAACCCTTGTGTGCCCATTGCCTTCCTCTTGTGAGCACAAACAGCAGACCACAGAGAGCCCAGCTCATACTGGTTGTGATCTACACATTGAGTTATTCAGTATGGAGTTACATGAAAGTATGATTGCCTGTGAAAGTTTACCTTCAGAAATGTCTGCTCCTGAAGTTCTTCAGGATGAGCTGCTGCACTTCCATCCACATTCCTTCCATGGTCGGTTAATATGCAGTTTTTATACAAATCTTTGTATAAAAATCAAACAAGTGAATCAGTTTAGGCAACAGTAAAGTCCTAAGTCAGTCCCAAGTCCGTGCAAACTGCTAAAATTACTACTTAATATTGGCGATCAAAGTGAGACTGTAAATTCCACCTTTCCAGGAAGAACTTCTGGCTCAAGCAATCTCAAATACTGCCCTATTCCACACCCTCAAAGAAGTACACAGATCTTCAAAATAATCAGTGTAGCCATGTGTATTTCAAAGCAGTCCAGAAAAACAGCAGTCTGACTATTGGGCAAGGGAGGTACACTTCCCCTGCTCTAATGCAAGAGACAATGCTGGGCAAGGAAGTCTTCCACAGAGGAGCTCTCCACTGACCTGGGAAATTCAGTTTGCCTCAGCAGCCCTGGGAGTTAAAGCCTCTACTGTGTGCATTTGCCCGTATTGAAGGAACACACCCTGAAGCATGGTGTAGGGCATTTGAATCATCTTTTTTTTTTCTTAATTTGTGAGAGAAACTTACTCTGAGTTTGGGGGCTTTTCTGGGCTTTTTTAACCTGAAATTACTTGGATCCCAGCCAGGTAAAATCAGGTATCTGAGTCTTGCTTTATACTAGGGCAGATGAGTCCTCAGACTGAGATCCGGTATTTAGAAAATACCTTGGAAGTGGTGCTCCAGAAACCAGTTGACAGATTTCTCTCTCCTTTTTACTGTTATTCTTGAAAAAGGAGAAATTATTGTTTGAATATAAAGGGATAGGTTCCCCAAAACTCATAAAGTTGGAAGTCTCATAAAGAACTATAGTGATGTTAATACTTTGTCACATCTGTTGTTCTCTTCAGAGGCCTCACAGAGGTGATTAAGCAGAATCTTGCCCCAGCTGTGATTTTCAGCAAAGTGGTAGCATCTAAAACATGGCTGCTAACTTTGGACATAGTGTTTTAAAGGAACTGCAGAACAGTTGGTGAACAATTATGGGTTTTGGCCAGTAATCAAGAAAACACCATTAAAAGGGTTCAATTGAAATTACAATTATTTTCTTGGCAGGTATTAATGAATGTGTTTAATATTTTAGTAGAGATATTAGGTTTCTAATTAGATTAAATATCTAACACCAAGTATTAGATTTAAAGAATCAATCACTTTAATGGCTGTCTCATTAAGATACAGAGTCAACTATCTATGAAAATAATTCTAAAATCTATTATTCTCAGGCGAGGATCTCTAAAAATAAAAGCAGTATTGAATAACTGGATTAGGATACAAACAAATGCAGGTGTGCTCCAAATGATGCATGCTACAGAATGGTCAAGAGGATCTCACACATGACAGTAGGCCAAGTTTAGTGATTTACAGTAGAAATTTACCTGGTCACTCAATTTCTTAGCATAACTACCATTACTATGTAATTCTGGTTGCCTTTCTGCATGCTTAGTATTAACTATCTCTGAAACAGGCTTAAAAGCAAACACTTCTGTTAAAACAGCATCCTTTAAATTTAATCAGTGGATTTGACCTAACAATTTGATATGGCTCTGCTTTCCTGAAAAGCAAAAGGTTATGTCTCAACATGGACTTTCCCCTTCCCTTTGTCTACATAATTTAGAGACATCACTCTTTGGAGGGCAAGAGCTCAGGCACATTTGGTGTCTCAGCGGAGAACCTTTTCACAAGACCAAGACAGGCCCTATAACCTACAGCCCTCTCAGCCAGCACATATCCTAAAGCTCGCTGTTAGTACCAGCGTGGGTATTCTGATCCCAAGTCGCAGCGGGCTGCCAGCCACCACCAAAGATTACACTGAGGGTGGTGAAACACTGGCACAGGTTGCCCAGAGAGGTGGTGGATGCTCCATCCCTGGAAACATTCAAGGTCAGGGTGGATGGGGCTTTGAGAAACCTGGTCTGTTTGAAGCTGTCCCTGCTTATTGCAGGTGGTTGGACTACATGCCTTTAAAGATCCATTCCAATCCAAACTACTATATGATGATTCTGTGTTTTGTAGAGGTAAAGTCACTAACAGCAGTCCTTGTAGTCAAAATCCTTGTAGTCAAAACCTCTGGAGTTCAACATACTTTGAAACACATAATTCATTCTTTTTAAATGAACAAGGGCTGCTGAGCTGCTTTGTTGCTGCAGAAGTGAAGCTTTTGCTTTTTAAGTCACAGCATTAACTTCTGGCATTCATACACCTCAATTCTAAAAGCATTGGAAATATCTAACCCAAATCCCACTAAAATAAAATTTAAAAAAAAAAAAAAGAGCAGTTTTCACAGGAGGTTAGGTTTTTTGAAACATTTTCAACACAGGTGACGCAGACAACAGTGCTGAAAAAATCCTGAATACAACAAAGATGATTGTCCAGCTCATAGTCTCTGTACAGGTACCACACACCAATTAATACCACTCCTTGTCACAGTAAATACCAAGCTTTAAAAAGAACATCTAGCTAAAAATTCAATTGTGATTACCCAAATCTCTGGCTGACTAATGAACCACTGTTCTTCCCGATAGTATCTGAGAATGTCAAGATTACATAAGATTCACTGATGTTTTAAAAATGGTATTTAAATATTAACACTAGGAAACAGTCAGCTAAGAGACCTGTCTTCAACTCTTTTCTCCGCTGCTGGACCAAGTGTAGTATTTAGGGAGCTGTGGCAGTCTTTTCTCACTGCTGTTCCAGAGAGGCACCTTGAAGTGATGTGGAACTACTTTGCTACGTCTGGAGCCATGAGCTTTGTTTCTGCCTTATGCAAAGTGAGCAGCAACTACATATCTGACATACGTCTCCTGAGACTTAATACTGAAGAAGCTGACTTCAGACAACTAAATAATTAACCTTGTGGATAAGCAAAGGATTTGCTGCTGACCCACTTCCCAAAGAGCCTGCATGAGGCTGACAAGAGTCTTGTTCCCTCAGCATGACAACAAACATCTCACACCACTTTTGTCCTTCCTTCTGTATTTTTCAATGCTGTGAAGCTCCAGGAAGTGTCTTGAAAGCCACTCAGCTGTGGAAAAAGGTGTGGGAAAACTAAGGGCTGCTCAGCACCTTATGGCCCAAAGGCCCCTTCGTGCCCGTGGTATTTTTGTCTGAAGGTGGTGAAAGACACTGACTACCTCAAGTTTGTTGTCCCAGCCCCTGTGCAGGACACTGCAGGAGTTGCATGCAGCCTCTGCATATTGCAGTCAACATGTGTATAACGGCAGCCTGAGGAGATGGGGTGATTTCAGCCATGCCTTGTGCCTTATGAAGCCCCTCTAGACAAAACTCGGGTGCAAGCAGTGCCTGAGGCTGAAGTGTGTCCTCCTCTCCTCCCAGCTCTGTTAGCACCAGTATGCTCCCAGAATAAAGAGGGCCATATCTGTGTGGGTACTTCTGTGCTGATAAAGCTCTCCCAGCAGAGACCAGACTGCATCGACATCAAAGGAGGTTTGCTGGCTTGGTTTTATGGGTGAGCCTTCACGTACAAGTCTCTTCTTTCATAGAAATAATCAATGCCTTCAGTGGTTTTTGCCAGTTACTCCTCCCTTTTTCATGCCCTTGCTACGTGCCCAGCCCAGTCACGATATGTGTTCCACATATGCAGGGTGCCATTGCTTAAGAATTGGAATCTGGTGCTTTTCAGGATGCTCCAAGGTACCCAAGATTTTGCTTGGCTTTGCAGATATAACAGAAAATTTAAAGAAGCTCAGTGCCTTCACAGAGGAGCAAATGGAATTGAGATTGATACCCTAAGAGCCATAAAATGGCACCAGACACTTACATTTAGGCATCTGCATGCCACCCTTATTTCCACTGACAATAATGGTTGCTTAAGCACTTTGCACACATGTAGATACCTATTTATAGACACTTAAGTGCAGTTGTTTTCATCTAGAGCTGAATTCTGCTCTTCAGACTCTGCAGAGTAGACTTCATCATGAGCTGAAAAGCCACTGCTATTTTAAAAATTCAGGGGTTTTTTTCTCCTTTAGCAGCATACATACAACTAATGTCATTACACATGGGAGTTCTTACCAGGATTGGATTGAACTAGACACTCAAACGGAAATAAGCATATCTGACCTCAACTTTTCAAAATGCCAGGAAATAAAAGGTTCAGAATTAAAAGTGATCATTACAAAATAAGTTCAAATGTTGAGATAAACTAATTTCATGAGTACACTCAGGTTTTAGGTGACAGAATGAGTAGTCATTACAGGTGATGTAGGCTATTCAGTGAGGACAAGTGAAGACAATTAAAGCCCATTGGAATTTGTACAGAAAGAGCAGTCAAGGATTTTATAAACAGAGTCCATATGGCACTCCCAATATTCAAGCAGCTCTTACTGCTAAATTGAAACTGAACAAAATAATAGCAAACTCAGAGCAGAGTATGCTTTGATGTTTTGTTCAGAGAAACAAATTCAAGAATGATCTGCCTTCTATTTCACAGTGTAGTGCAGTTATTAAATTGGTTTAGTTTGTAACATTACCTCCATGAAACAGAAAAAAAATCCCTTTTTACATAAAGGAAGGAAAAATTGCCTATATCTGGGCTGTCAGCGTAGCATTCCATATTTTCCTAGGATTCAGTCTTACACATGGAATAAAATGGTAATGCTCTTTTTTTAAACTTTAGCAGCTACTGAAATAACAAAGGTGTGATTATAAGCAAAGACAGATTCCAGACTGATCCTGACCTTAAAATGTAAAATCTCTCAGCTTGTCAAAATAAGACGGCATCCTTGAAAGATATGAGACTTGTATAAATGGGCAAAAACCTTGAAAGAAGACTTTTAATGCCAGGATTATTAACTACCAGTACTACTCTATTAACTCTATCTACTCTCAGAGATATATTTATCCTGAAGTCCTGTTTTCAAAAGGAAATGTACTCACCCTGAGCTCATTCAAAATGTCTCACCCAATCACATGAATCAAACCAACATGTCTGTTCAAGAGCTGTTCACAATCCTTAAAATAAAGGTCCAGGCTTCCACATTGTGCTCCCTGGCAGATAAGCTTGTACTTCCCACATTGATGGACTACTGCCTAGTGCCACCAGATAGCTCTGTTCCTTGGCACAAACCAGTTCTAATTGCATCTAGATCTCCAGTGAGAATACAACCCAAAACTAACCTGGCGTATCTTATCAAAAATGCACATGGTTTAAAAACAAAAAGGAGCTAATTGAGTTACAATAGGGTGAGATGTAATGAAAAAAAATATATAATGCAGGTGGGATTTAATAGGAAAAAGATATACCATCATTAGGCAAAGATGTGGACTGTAGGAAACCAAAGAAACATTCATCCTGGAATAGCTTGGCTTTGTGCTACCTGCTTGCTAAAGGGTAGAGTCTTTCTCATGAAACTGTAAGTACTAAAGAAGACAAACTCTCTTCCCTTGATCAGTGGATTTGAAAATTCACCATCAGGGATTTTACAGCAACAGATGGCACATCTGTCTCTGAGTTTCCTTGTTATTTTCCTGCCCTGTAAGAACGTCATGATGGTTTTGCACCTACATACTATATACATTGAAATATAATTTGGAATAACTTTATGATTACATGATTGTCTCCAGTTCCCATGGAAAACTTTGTATTTTTGAGTCTGAGGATAATTTCAGAGTAACTCAAGGAATCATGGAATAGTTTGGGTTGGAAGTACCTTAAAGATCATCTAGTTCCAATCCCTCTGCCATGGGCAGCAACACCTTCTACTATACGAGGCTGCTCAGAGCCCCATCCAACCTCATCCAGGGATGAGGCATCCACAGCTTCTCTGGGCAACCTGTCCCAGTGCCTTACCACCCCCACAGTAAAGAATTTCTTTCTAATATCTAAACTAAAACTACTCTCTTTCATTTCAAAGCCATCACCCCAATCACTACACACCCTTGTAAAAAAGTATGTCTCTGGCTCTCTTGTAGGCCTCTCTTAGATACTGGAAAGCTGCTACAACTCACATTTCTTCAAATTAGGATTCCTCAGGATCACACAATTAAATGATCCCTTTAACTTAGCCAGCTATTTTGAAACTGAGAGACCAAAGCTCACCTGGGGATAAATTAATGGTTAACGGCCATGTGGATGCACCTACACAATCAAACTTCTCTCCTTTGTTTTCCCACATTGCTTTGCATCCACGTGTGCTGTGCAGTCCTGAGCACAAATTGCCTGGATGTTCCCTCCTTGCTGAAAGGCTGGCAGGCAGCCACGGGGCCCCACGTGTGACTCCGTGCTCCTGGAACCACACTCCAGCAATACTACAGTGGTTGTGTGTTACGCATTTGTATGGAGCCATGCAGAGGTCACGGACTTGGCAGTCTGGGAAGAGGAGACCATTCAGTCCTGCCTCAACAACAGCCGCGATGATGTGAAGATACACAGATGTATATCAAAGCCATGCTGAGAGGGGTCACTCCGGGAACACTGCTCAAAGCAAATGAAGGGTCTCTGGCACAATGATTTAAAAACAAACCTCTGGAAAGAAGCAGAATCCTGGCACTGCTCCAAGTACCTTTCCCAAGTACCTCTGAGCAACAGATGGACTTTTTCCAGCAAAGCCACCGCTTATGTATAATGCAGACAAAAGGCACAGAGGAGTTCATGGTCCTTACCCAGGCCTCCAGTGACAGCGAGCTTCCTTTCCCCATACCGGAGCCCAGACCAGAACCTGGGAGAACAGAAAGCTCTTTCACCCCTGCACGCACGCACACGGAGTGGGAGCGTCTAGCCAGTCCTAAGCGAGTCACTGTGGGACTGCCGTGGTTTCAAATAAAAATAGCGTGATGGAGGTATGTTTATGAAAACATCAAATACAGAAAAGAAAGGCAATGTAAAACACACTTTCCTTTTTATAAGGCATGTTTAGCATTTTACAAGGTATACTTTCCCAAGTGAGGAATGGAAATTTGCAAAGACATCGAAAGCACTCAGCCAGACTCAGTGTCATTAAATGTTCATTCAGTACAGTCACTCCAAAGAACTGCACAGCACAGTGCATTCTGTATGTGCCTGCAAGTAACAAGAAAGACATTAAGACAAGAATGATGCTCTCTTTGGGCATGAAAATCGCAGCCTTTATCAGTATTGCAGATGTAAATAATTTTCCATTCCCATCTACAGCAGCTTTGGCGGATTGTGCTTCTCAGCGGCGTCACTGGGTGATTTTGCTGCTTTGCGTCTAGCCTTGCCGAATAAGCTCCTTACTGATTCTTGGTGGCTTAAATCAGACCAACATCTTCCACCCAGGAGGTGGGTGTGTGAGAGTGGAAAGGCTCACATGCCTGTTTCCTGCCATCTCCTACGTCCCAGCCTGTGCCTAAACCCCAGGTTAACTATTCCACAGCTTTACCCTGATTACTCTTCAAATTAAAAGTACTTAAGTTTTCACCCTGAATCTTCACAATTGCAGTTTAAGCCAGGCTACCTCTTATGTGACACTTTCTTCACAGCTAGAGGACTGCAACAATCTTATAAAAAATATTTGAAGGCTACTACTATGTGTAGTAGCCAATTGTCTCAAGCCTCAGACTATTTGCAGAAGTCGACTCTGTGGCAATGCTCTGAAATTTTCCGTCTCTCACACAGAATGCCTCTAAGAGGTATTTTAAAGAAAACAGCACTGCATGTATTAGGAGAAGGCAACACCAGATGCTTGACCAGAGCTCTAAATGCTTCTGGGACATCATCAGTGGTGTTTTTCTGCAGAGGCAGATGCAAGAAAGCAGACAGTGTAACTGTTTCGAAACAGTTACTATTCAGCAGCCCGAACAATGCATAAAGCTCCAAATTCAGGATTTAAACTGAAAGATCCTACTTTGCAGGAACTAAAAATGCAAAATGATGCTATGAAAATCATAAATACTTCCCAGAATATAAAGTCATGCTCATAATTCTTGTCTCTGCAAGTGAAATGTAGTATCTTAAGTCAACTCAGTAGAAAAGCTGCTCAAGGTTATTTCATCACGAAATCATAGAATTGATTTACTTCTCCCTTGAGAAGCTGAATACAGTTCAGGCCATTATTTTCCAATTTTTAGAAGCACTTCTAGTCAAATCTATTACATGTATTTCTAAAGTGTCTGTCGCTTCTGTTTCTTGGCAGACTTTAGATAATATTCACAAGTTTAAAAAATAACCTACTGCGCTTCTCCCGCATCCAAATCCCCAAATCTTTGTGATTCCTCAATGTGAGCTACAATCAGGTTCGACTGTACCAAGTGCTTTGTGACGCCCGAGAAACGCTGGGCATCTTTGCCTTCTGTTCAATTACACTGAGTTTGGAGGACGCACACGGAACTAGGAGAAGGCCGCGGTGAAGTTCTGCCTTGCACCAAGGGTTTCTAGACGCGACGCTCGCCGCTGTGGGATACACGGCGCCGGGAGCATCAGCCCCGACGCCGCTTCCAGCAGGCACCGCTGAGCGCGGCTGCGCGGCTGCAGCTGCGGCACGCTCCGGAGGGCAGGCACGGCTGAATCGAGGGTGAAAACCAGCCGAAGGGCGGGGGTTTCAGCCACTGGAACTCCCTCTCCAGACCCAAATCAGACACGGGCAGGACGCGGCCTTCCGGACACACGGGCATCCGCGATCGACGCGCTCGGCCCTCGCCGGGGCGCCCTGCTGGGCCCTGCGCAGCGCGGCCGCGCCCCCCGGAAGCGGAGACAGGCGGCGGCCATGGCGGCGGAGCGCTGCTACCCGCGGAGCTCCATCGAGGATGACTTCAACTATGGCAGCAACGTGGCCTCGGCCAGCGTCCACATCCGCATGGGTAAGGGCTGCGGATGAGTGGGAGAGCCGCGCGGCCCCGCCTCAGCCCCGCCAGGCCCCCACTGGCGGGGCGGCCAGGGGACGCCGCGCCCTGCGCTCTCAGCAGGTGCCTCTGTGATACCCCGGGCGCCTCTGGCCTTGAGCTGCAGTCGGGTTCTGCGCCGTGGTTTAACCTGGGTAAAGGTTGTGAGTGCGGAGCCAGGGCGCTCTTTAGTCCAGGTTAGGCATCCAGGGTGAGGGATCGCGGCCGGCGAAAGGCTTTGTCGTTTAACCGGGAAGGGAGTAGGCCTCCTCCCGAGAGGGGTTACCCGGTGTAGCCGGAACCCGGTGTAGATTCAGAGTTGATTTTGTCCAGAGTGATGACTTTTGAAGTCCAAACATGACCCACGAGATGCATAGTCCCTGCAGAGCCGCGCCTCCCGGAGGTGTTTAGGGAAAGCCTGGGCGTGGCAGTTGGTGCCATGGTCTCGCTGACACGGTGGCGTTCGGTCATGGGTTGGACTCAGTGATCTCAGAGGTCTTTTCCAACCGTGTCGATTCTGTGATTCATAAATACTAGAGTTAGTGACTGTAATTACAGAACTTTAACCATGACACTGAAGGATTTGAATTTCTTCTGTGAAGTGTTAGAATTTTTGTCTCTTCCACTGAAGCAATTGGCATGTTAAGAGGTTGTACTAATGCTCATGAAATCTGCTTTGCTGTTCATGTGCAGGTCTCAAATGCATTGAGTACTCTCGTACAATGTGTTTTATCAGTAATCCTTGCTGAAATAGTGTTACTGGACGCATTTTGGAATAAAAACAGCCACGTGCTGCGAAATGTTTTATTATTTATTTCTGATAATCAGGAGACCGCTTCCTGTTAAAATACAGTTTTGTCTTGTTTGAAAAATAAAGGGCGTGCCATAGGAGGTATGAAACAGATAATGCTATTAGCAAAATTGCTGATGCATTTAGTAATGGAGGGGGAAGGCTTTGCAAGCCAGGAGGCTGCTTTTAGATTTGGTCAGTTTATCATGACAGAGCAGGCCTCAACCCCTCATGGCTTACAAGTGTGTTTTACTTTACCTGCTACAAGCAGGTAATTCCGTTCCATGTAGTATGTGCTCTTAAACTTATTTAAGACTGTGCTATTAATGACTGAATTATTTTTCCCTATAAGTTTATTCTTCCTTCCACAGCATTTTGCCTCATGGACTTGGTCTCCTTCTATTCAGAACAGAGAATATCTGCATGATATATCTGTATGTCCTGAGCTACACTTTGCTTTCCATAATTCTAGGATTAAGAAGCCTGTTAATTCTAGGATTTTTTTTGTTTCCAGCAGTCTGTGCCTGTGGATAACCATTCAGTACAACACAAGTTGTAAATGATGATAGAAGATATTTAATATGATGGAAGGGCAATCAAATAGACTTAATGTAAAAACTTTACCTTTTAAAACTTTTATGGCTGTCTCTGCCTTCCATGTTAATCCTGTCAGTTAGGTCCATTAGGCACCAGTAACGTGATGCTGTTAGTATAGTGAGGATGGGTGTACATAGGTCTTAAACTAATCCAAAGTAAATTCCTTGCAAATGTTTTCTGTATTCTTCTTGTCATGATTGTTAGTGGTTAAATAATGATGTCCAGGAATAAACGTAATTTTGCTGTAATACTGTGTCAATTTTTCAAAACTAAAATGGCTTTTTATAACTTTGTTCTGTGCTTTTTCACTCCGACTTTATAATGGTTCCTTATGAAAATGAAAGCTTGCATCTGATTCACTGTTGAACTTTGAAAGTGTAAGCCAAAAGTGGTTTCATTTTTATTTTCCTTATTCCAGCATTTCTACGAAAGGTCTACAGCATTCTTTCTGTTCAAGTTCTGTTGACCACAGTCACATCTGCAATTTTCCTATACTCTACTGGAGTGCAGGCATTCGTTCATGAGAGGTAAGTACTAAGGTGAAATGCAGCTGTTTAGCATGCTTTAGGTATAAATTATGGGACTTGTTGCTGCGCTTCAGTCTTCCTAATCATTTTTATGGCCAGTGTTTCGATTCTGTAATATTTTTTAACTTCATTTATTTATTTAAGATATTTTTAAACTTGATTAGGGAGTAACTTTTCTTCTCTGACATTTTTCTCCTTGGTTTACTATGAAAGCTATTATTATTTTTTGTTGTGTTGTTGTTTATTTTAATCAATGCTTTATTAATCGTTCTTATTTCAATATTTATGCTATGCAAACTTTGACATGAGTTGCAGAACATCTCAGTTACTGACAATACTTGTTTTACAGTCTAAATACTTTTAGAATCTCTTTGCAATGCTGTTGTTTATAGGTGCCTGTTCCAAAAAGCATGTCTTATTCCTCTTCCTCCCTCTCCCATCTTCTTTTTCTCCTTAGCCACTCCCCACTCCCCCACAAGAATTAGTCTGTTTAAATTCCTATGGGCTTGCTTCTTTTTGCCTCTCAGATTTTCACAATAAAATAAGTCTCAAAACGTAAACTGTGGTGAACAGACCAGGGAAAAGAACAGCTGGGAAAGGAGGAGAGCACTGAGTCTAGTTTCTGTTTTCCTCCAAGTGCACTTTTGGACTTTTACTTTCCCTTCAAAGCCCAAATAAAAAAGGAGGATTAAACACTGCGTGAAGGTTTCACTTTCTGTATAACCTATAGTGTATACAACAGTAGTTGTAAAACTACAGTTTTCTACTTAAATCTGATAATTTAAAATTGTCCTCCTCACTTAAAGCTGTTGTGATTTTGTGTTTGATGTTGGTCCCATTTTTTCTTGGAGGGCTACTTGAATGATTTAGCAATATTTACTGGTCAGTACTGATTTTCTTTGGTGCAGTTAGTGCCTATGTTTGTGGCATTTGGGTGCTTATGAAAAGTAGTTCTCTGAATATGGAGTTCAGAACAGGCAAAACAGTACATATACTTTAATACTCTTACTTTGTATGGATGGATTTTCTTCTTTGTATGTGTTCATTTCCAGGTAATGGATTCATGGGCAATCTTTAGCATTAGTATGAAAAAGTTGCCTTTAGTTGTGACTGTACTATTTTTAACTGGTTATCTGTATATGTTTTATTTATAGTACGTTTTAGAACAGTTTTATTGTAAGCTTGCATTACATTTACTTTGGATATCTTTTTCTAGGTGATCACTTAAAAACTTGGTTTTATATAAACTGTTCCATAGCCTTACAGATATTTAAGTTTGATTACTTTTTTTTATATGGAATTTTACAGGCCTGCCTTGCTTTTGATATCTGGGTTTGGGTCTCTGGCTGTAATCGTGGCACTGACCCTCTACAGACACCAGCACCCTGTTAATTTATACCTGCTGTTTGGATTTGTAAGTGTTTAATTCAATTAAATTATTAATTGACTAATTAATTCAATTTAATAGTCCCTAGAATATCTTGCATTGTAATTAATTCCTTGAAGCTAGAGGTATGTCATTTGTTTTTCTTGTATCCCTTAAAAGACATCCTATATATTTATGGTCTGAGTTACTTTTTGGAGATTCTGTCCACAGGTTATTGCTAGATAGCAGCCACTTCAGGTTTCTTTCAGCATCTTTTTAGAAAGAGTATTAGAACTTGAAACCAGTTTGAGCAAGGGTTTCTGTGTGTGTGTAGAAATCTATCTGCTCTCATTGTTCTGTTGATGTCAGCAATTTTTTCTTTGGACCTGCTCCGTAGGAAGGAGGAGGCATTCCCATTACCTAAATTGTTTAATGGACAGCCTCCAGCAGAGACCCAAATCAGCCATATGCGTTTATTTCTCCAGCTCTTGTCTTTTTGATGCTAAATTCTAAGCATGTTTCCAGCACAGGCAGGTCAGTCAGAGCTGTCCTCAAATTTCAGTCTTCTGCCTGATATTGTGAATATGTAGATCCAGGCTAACAGTTGCTCTTGAATATTTTGGATTATGTAGCAAAGCAGTCTTCTGAAAAGAAGTCACAGTAGCTCAATCAGAATTTGATGCTTTAAGAGTTGCCTAAATTGTCTTTGTGATAAAACAGAAAGACAGCTTTGCTATGTAAGTAAACAGATTGTTTTAAGGATAAGTGTGGAAAGGAAACTGATGCAGACTCTGTGTTAGACAGCTGTCCAACAAGATATTAAAAGTGTATTAACTCTATAGCCTCTTGAATAGTTTGTAAGAAGTGTAATATAAATGTTGTGCACTTATAGAAGAAAGTGTAAATGACATTTTTCTATAGGGGCAGTCTCTCACTCATTTTGGCTTTGCATTGTACTCTTCTTATGTAACACAACTTCCAGCCCAGTAAGACAGTATGATTGCCATTTTCTTGTTGAAAATTAAACATATTTTCATACACAAACATTTAACAGGAGACCTAATGTAATACATGCTGGGATTATGTAGCAGAATAGGAGATGTGAAATCTCCATGTAAGTGTTTTATGATTTGATTTTTTTCTTATCCTTCCATTTTTTTGGGTTTGCTTTTTGTAGACTCTACTGGAAGCACTGACAGTTGCCATTACAGGTGAGAAGTAGCCATCCTATTGTCTGATTCCATAAAGAATTTGGAAAAGGATTCCATTATGTTGTACTAATTGCCATTAGGGTTTTCTAGATGTGACTAAAATGATAGTGAATTCTGTTTGTAAATTTTAATGACAGTGATAGGAGTTTAGCAAAACCAGGGAATCAAGGGAAAAAACTTGATTCAGAAATGAAACTGTATACACTTGAAGTGAGAAATGAGTTGGAGAATCCATTCTTTTCAGTATAGCTAAAAATGTTCTTTTTCATAATATTCAGCTCTCAGCAGAGCTGATCTTCAAGTTCAAATATTCCTATCTGCCTCCTCAATTTCCTCGAAGGGAATGTGAGTTTGGAGAATTCTGTACTTCATGGTCAGGGTTGAAATGAGGCAGTGTGCAGTCAAGGCATGGCATCACCTTGAACTATATCTTACAGCAAAAAATGAAACCTCTTCATTGTGCCTTATAATCTCCTGATTTAGGGAAAGGAAAGATTGAGGAGGAAGGAGGGAAGAAGAAGGTTGCACTTGCTTCTGCTATCTTTCCCTTCTTGTCCCCTAATCAAAACTTTGAGCCTTTACAGGGGATTGTTTTATTTTTCCCCTTGTTTCAGTATTGTGAAAAATTCAGATAGTTTTTTTCCTTAAGATCTCTGTTATCTATACTTAAAATTTGCTTTGTTTTGTTTTGTTGGTGTTTTCATAATTCTGACTAGGAAGGAGCGGTTATTTCCATTTAAGAAGCTACAGCTATAAAGTAACTGTCTAACTTAGCTAGTACAAGGTCCCTAAGTCCTATGATCATGAATTTGAAATGCAAATACAAGTTCAGGCATAATTTACTTAATTTTGTTTACAGTTAAGTTTAAATTTCTGTTTCCTCAAAAGAGAACTCAGCAAATACACAGTGTAATGTTCTTTAATTGACAAGATTACTTTTTCTGTTTATAGTGAGTTTCTATGATGTCTCCATCGTCTTGCAAGCCTTTATTCTTACTACTGCTGTATTTCTTGGATTGACTGCATATACCTTGCAGTCAAAGAGAGACTTCAGCAAATTTGGAGCAGGGTATGTTGTCATATTGATGATTTTTTAAAATCTTGTTGTTGTTAAGGTTTTTTTTTCTTTCTTAAAGCAAGCTTTGCAGGTATAATAAGGAATACAGGTCAACAGAACCTGCTTCAAGGGAATGGTGAGGGTTATTTATTTTAAGTTACTAGTTTTACCCAGTTCTGATCCTTGGCAAATTCTTTTCAGTGATTATGAATCTTAAAACAATTAGAAAACTAGTTTACCTGGACTTTTCACTGAGAGAGAAGGCAGTTGTTTCAAATCTTTAAAAAAATTAAAGTTAGAACATAACTTTTGACAGCTTTATAAAACTTTTACTGCTGACACCAGTGAACAGTTGGCATCTAAGAATTCCAGACATTTACTTGCCAAATACATTGTGAAGAGGTTTTATAAGAAGGGAGGATATTTTAAGTTAAGTCTAAAAGAAAGTATATTGTTGGTCACAATGTAATTTATTTTCTTTCAGCCTCTTCGCTTGTTTGTGGATATTAATCTTCTCGGGTTTCTTGAGGGTAAGATACTTTGTGTTCACAGTTAAAATATTTTCATAGAATCACGGAATGGTGTGGGTTGGGAGGGACCTTAAAGATCATCTAGTTCCAACCCCCTGCTCTGGGCAGGGACACCTTCCACTTAGATCAGGTTGCTCAGAGCCAGACTTTTACTAACTTCTAGTATAACTAAAAGGTTTGGATCAGCCCAACATAGCTTAATGAAAGAAAACTCATAACCAGATCCATTAAGTGTTCTAGATCATGCTGGTGATCTTTTAACCACACATTTTCAATTTAGATTTTTGTTGGGTGCTGTTCGTGCCAGCATAAAAGGGGTATTTGGGTTGACTGACAAAATTTGTTAATTGAGATCCACAACTTGATGAAGAGAATGTGAAGGAGATTGGAGGTTTAATTGTATTTTGGTTTTCTAGTTGTTCTGCTGTTAAGTATTCTGGAGACCAGAGCTTCCTCCCTCTTAAGTGCAGGCACTTTTACTCAGCCAGAGATTGTGCGACTGGAGAGTGTATGGAATAAGAGCATTGAAATACACCATAACACCGTGGTTTTGTGTACATAACAGTAGAAAGACTGTGTTTTTAATGTGGCATATCATTATGCAGGGATTTTAATAATGATAAAAAATGAAATTCACAAGTACCTTTTTCATGTTTTATCTGCTTCCAGCTGTTTTTCTATAGTGAGACAATAGAGTTGGTGTTTGCTGCTGCTGGAGCTCTTCTGTTCTGTGGATTTATTATTTATGACACTCATTTGCTGATGCACAAATTGTCCCCTGAAGAGTACATACTGGCTGCAATCAATCTCTACTTGGACATCATAAATCTATTCTTACACCTGCTCCGTTTTCTGGAGGCATTTAATAAAAAATAGTCAAAAGTGGTGTGATTTGACAACTGCACAGTTAAAGTTAAGCATTTGGATATCTGCAAACTCAGTAGTTCTGCCTTCTAAAGACTGAATCTTTATTACGTTTGCATTCCATAAATATTGATCCCTCCTTAGGGGGAAAAATGGCTTTTCACGTAACTACAGTTCTTCAGACCATATAATTTATGTAGTTAACATACTGTCATCATCATGGTCACTTTTTTAAGAACTTAATTTGCAATTGATGTAATTAATGATTAAAATTTTGCCAACTCCTGATTTCTCCAGAGTAAGCTTGCCTGCTCTTCTGTAGCTGCTGAAAATGTTTCCTTTGGGATTGATAATTTGTTTGCGTACCACATAAGGGTAGCATGAGTTTACCATTGTGCAATGTTTTACTAACATAAATTCTTTTCTAGTTTTTGTTTGGTAAAATGGAATGCTGTCTCTGACAGAGATACTCTGTCCTTGTTAAGGGCTGTCACTATGGAAGCTGTGAGAGTGTTAAAACAATTAAAGGGAATGTTCTTCATTTTAGTATTATTTATTGCCTATTTTTCAGTGTTCTGAAAAATCATTTGGAGATTGATTATGGCATTTTATCAACTTGTGTATAATAAAATTCACTGTGTGTCAATAAAAATTGGGAAGCGTTCAGTCTGTTTTTGCAGCTGCGACCGGAGAAGGTCAGGGTGCTGAGAATGAACGCTGCAGACTGGTCGGTGCTCCTGCAGGGTAAAGGTGCTGTGACTGTGGCTGCTTCTCATGCTGTGGAGATGCTGGAGGGGCAGGCAGCGTAAAAACAGTTTTGAAAAGGCTTCCTTCCTATTCAGTGAGGGATCGTTACTGCTTGCCCGACCTGTCAGTGAGAGGTGAGCGACAGGGAATGCAGTGCTTGGGCAAAGATGAGCGTCCTGCCTGCCCCACGCTGTGAGCGGCTGCGCTTTCCGTGGGGCAGTTGAAGTACGACTGCGAATGGGTTTGAGCGAGTGTGATAATCTCTCCCTTTGCCTTTGGGTTTCATTCAGAACAGCGGAGCAGGAGCTGATAGTCAAACCTTGCATTTTCCGTTGTGCTGGAACACGCGTTTATCCTTTCACGCCTCCCCGTCGCCCCGGCCGCGCAGCGGTGGCTGGGCACAATCCCGCACGGGCGCGAAACAGCGGGGCGGCCGCGCGCGCGCTCGGAGAGTTACGGTAGGGCCCATGCACCCCCGCGGGAGGCCGGGCGCCTCAGCTTGCGCATGCGCGGGCGGGCAGCGCGGCCGTGCGGGAGGGTGCAGGAGCGTGCGTGAGCGTGCGTGGCGGCCTCGTGCGCGGCCGGTGAGCGGGGCGGGGGCGGCCCCTGCGCGCGCGGCCCGCCCTCACCGCTCCCCCTCACCGCTCCCCCTTCCTCCCCGCAGGACATGGCGAAGAGCCTTCGGAGCAAATGGAGGAGGAAGATGCGCGCGGAGAAGAGGAAGAAGAACGCGCCCAAGGAGCTGGAGAAGCTGAAGAAGATCTTGGGAACCAAAGCGGATGTCATCATGGAGGAGGTCAAGGAGGTGGCGACCGTGCTGCCCCCCGAGAAAGTCCTGGAGCAGAGAGGTGAGCTGGGCTCTGGCTGGTTTTTCCTGCTGCAGGCGCCCAGGTGCGGGAGGTGCTGCAGTGTTGTTACTGATCCCATGACTTTCACCGCCGGGATCAGGCGTATGGTTATTACAGGCTGAGAACAGTGAGTCGGAAAGCTTGTCTTTTAAAGCTAAAATGCTGAATCTGGTCATTTCGCAACAGTGGCATCCATATTGCATCCGGTCACTTGTGGAGCAGGGTTATTAACATTTAGTATGTAAAGTATGTAATTTATCGTATGGAGAGACATCTCTGACAACATCAGGTGAGTGCGGATTCACCGCTTAGCAGTTGTTCCAGTCACGGTGTTACATTTGCTGCCAAACTGTCCTAATTTGAGGAGGCTACTAAACATACAGAGGTTGGGGTAGGAGTAGTACGGGCCGAGTTTCTGAATAGTAATTAGTGTTGCGTTGGACATGGCGCACGAGTAGGCAGTATTAAGTGTCTACAGATAATACCATCTTCGTCTTTGTGCCTGGAATCGAATGTAAACTGGAAAGGAAGTAACCCAGGAAGTGGAAACAAAGGTTTTAAATAGCTGCATACTGGATAGGAGTCAGAAAGACACCTCCTTTTTCCAAAACTGACATCCAAACAGAATCATAATCCTATTTTGGTTCTCCAGTTTGTGCCACTTAAGCCATTCTGATACTAGAAATGGAAATAGAGTGATGTATAAAAATACTTGTCCAATTAAGAGTAGCTTCAAGTATAATTTGTAATTTTATCCATGGTTCTGATTTGTCCTACAAACCAGGTGTAAAAGTTATTCTTTAAGGGATAGTTAGAATTGGATTTCCAAAATGTTTTGGAACATTGTCAGACTTCTGATGCTGAAGTTGAAGGAGAAATCATTGCCTTAAACCTAGTTTCTGAAGTAAATGCATGGCTATGTGTCCTTCCTGCACCTCCTTCCAACTCTGCCGGCAACTTCTCTACAGGTGGCCAATTTCACTTGGCTTTTGCAGAGAGATAGTAGCCTCAGAAATACCTAAGAAAATATGTATTTCACAAAACAGCTACAAGTTTTGTGAAAATAATGGTGTCTTCTTTGAGGGGACTTTTCGGGACTAACTGTGGACACAAGAGAGTTCACATCACCAAGTGTTACAAGAACTGAAGTAGATAAAAACTTCACCCATAATATGTACTTTCTGCAGACAGATAAATAATTTTGCAGCCAAAGAAGGTAGGTAGGTATGTATTACAGACATCTTACTGTGTTACCTTAGGATATTGTTTACAGCACACTGCGAATTTTTTTTTTCGGTTTTTCTTCTTAAGAAAAAAAAATGTAAGGTCTGCTTAGCCTCTGTAGCCATTTTTAATGTGGGCATGCACATATTTCTCAAGGTAATCATGGCTATTGAGTCTGCTTCAATAACCGATTTTATAGCTTTTTTTGCTCTTACTGTCTTTAACCCCTTTGGTAGGTTTTCTTTATGTCGTTGAATGACTTCTGTTCTGTGGGTTTCTTCCTGTTGCTAATTCCTGCAGCATCCTTGAGATTGCAGAATACAACAAAAACATTGTTCTACGTGAACAACTGGTATTTTTAGTCCAGGAGTATTAATTTAGTTTGTGTTGCAGCTGACATTTATTGTGAATGTCCTTTTTTTGCGTTCCAAATTCATGTAGCAGGTTAACCTGTTGTGTGATAGCACAGGAGTCAGAGAAGAAGCTTCTGTACATGGTGCTGGGTGTTTTGGTGGTGTGTTGTGGGAGGCTGGATCTCCTGTGCCATTTGGAAAACTGTGCTCTTAAGAAGGTCCCATGTTGTGTTTCTCTTGACACCTTGTGAGGTTTCTGGAGCTGGGACTTCTTGCTGCCTGTCCCGTGCTTGATAGGCTTTTGGTTCAGCCACCAGCCCCCTGTGCTGATTCTCTGCTGATTGCAAATATTTGTACCCCATTTTAGCACATCTCTGGTGCAGATTCTTGTAGTCTATCAGCCTCAACTATTGAAGCAGCACGTTGGGCTTTTCCTCCTGAGCTTTGTCTCCCAGCATTAGAGAGGCACAACATAAAAGTATGTTTTCCTCTCCATAAGACCTGTGGTAAAGGCTCGAGTTGCACACATGGTTTGGGAACAAGTTTGGGATGAAATTAGAGCACAGTTCCAGTCAGTACTTAGCAAGGTGTTCCTCTTGCATCCTGTGTTCTCACCAAGACATGACGTTCGTGGGGTGTTAGCCAGCTGGGGATGCTGTTCTTGGGAGTGACCATGTCATGGGCAGTCTTCCTGGTCCTGGAGATGAATCCTCTCTTTCTGCCTCTGAATGTGTTAGACCTGATGTCATGCTCACTCCTTGAAGCAAGCGTGGCATCACTGGCTGATACTTCCTGCTGTCATTGTATTTCACCTTTTCTCTTTACTGTTCTTGTTACTTGTCTTCATCTTCCACTCAGAATAAATTTTTAGAACAGATCTTAAACATTACATCATAAAAAGTGTGTAATTGTGCATATGCCTCAGTAAGCCTATGGCTTCATGCATGTTTCTGTGATGGAGCATGCAATGTTCTTAGACACAGGATTGGAACAGATTGCAGACTGGTTGCACATTTACTATCAACTGTTGAAGTTCCTGGGTTGCAGTTGCATTGGTTTGGAAAGTGCTTTCAGTTTATACCCTTCAGTTCTCTATGTACAAATACCATTGTGCCTAGCGTTATTTTTATCATTTTGGGGAATCTAGTAACAAAATAGCTTCTATGAAGCTGATTCAGATATTTACTCACTATAAATACCTTTCATTTTCAGATGACTGCAAAATGGAGCTGGATAATAAACGAAACAAAAAAACTCTTCTAGACCAGCATGGACAGTACCCAATATGGATGAATTCCAGGCAAAGAAAGAAGCTTAAGGCTCAACGTGTTAAAGGGAAAAAAAAGTCAAAATTGGCCAAAGGCCTCGTCTGGTAAAATCAGTTTTGTAAGGTCATGAATATTTTATTTAACAAAATAAATTTCCCACATAAGTTCATGAGATTGTGTGCTTGGTCACTGAGTATAATTTATGGTGTTGAATGAATTTTTGAAGAGACTATTCAGCCAGCAAATGATGAAAGAGATAGCAACTTGGTGTCTGCCAAACTTAAAAAGCAAGCTGAGTGCCTTCGAATAGACTAATTGTCTGTGGTTATCTGTTTTCTTGGGAGGTGAGGGTCTTCATCTTTTATGTTGTGAGCCCCGAAAACAGTAAAGGAAATCCTAAAAGTAATTAAACCAAATGTTTCTGTAATGTGGTCTTTGTCAGTGTAGTTTGTCTTTTAGTAAATATAACCAAAGGATTCTGTAAACACACTGTGTCCTTTAAATCCTTCTGTAAAACTTGTTGCACTGACTTTTGTTGCTTTTAACGTCTGATAATTAACAAAAATATATTTTCATATGTAACTCCTAAGTTTTTATGCTGAAACAACACTGAGGCCTCATGAAAATTTTGGAAGTAAAATGAGAAAGTATCAGTCTGACATAAATTCACAAAGAGAACAACAAAATATTTCATTGCTGTCTGCAACAGAAATACTGTAGGAATTAAGTAAGTGAAAGTACAACTGATCCTTTTATTGTTAAAACGGGAGAACGCAAATGCACAGAATGGAAATAAAAGGTTTATTTAAGATCTTTTCCAAGTTTTAGTAAAGTAAATGAGAATTTTCCTTTCCATATGTGTTTTCAGTAGCCTTTTATTCCTCTTAAAATGGTACTTACCTATCCTGCTTTACAATGTGTGCATAGGGTGAAATACTGCATGATCGTCTAACAGATGCCATTTATATGATTAGCTACAGTTGGATGCGTATTACTTGGCAATAACGTGATGACAAATGCAAGGATTAATTGTCCTGAAAGCTTGTGTTTTTAAAATGTCTCTCATTTCAAGGATGGAAATAATGACAGTACCAACCCTGCAGTATGTTGCGTTTTCAAGTACCAGTCATGGGTACAGGGCATAACCTTTGTCCAGCTTCACCCAAGATGAGATCCATGTTTTGTAATTACCCACAAACCGTGATTTGTATCCGTTGTGATAACTTGGGCATAGGAAAGAAGAACTGTTCTTTTAATTACAGTAGGTTGTAGTATGCTAAAATCTAGTAAGAAGAACTCAATGTGATAGAAAATTAATTTTTTCTCGAAAAATACAGCGTGTTTATTAGTATTGTTAGGGGAAAGGTACGTAAACTACAAGGACATTAAAGGAAAAACCAATGTATCTTCAATTTTCACACAAGTTGACAGTTAATGACTTGGTAAGATATATAGATCACATATTACCAAATTACATGCCATTAATAACTTCGTACTTTAAAAATATTTCCATTAAGTTGATGAAAGCCCTGCTAGTTGATAAAAACAGCTGCTGCTGTCAATTTTTTTGATCTTACTAGATAAATGGATCTAGATTTTGGTATCAAATTTATCTAAATGTTAGCATGTAGATTAGGACTACTTTAAAATTGTTTCATGTTGAGGACAGTGTTTATGAATGTGTTTAACCATGAACGGAATGGAATGAACAGTCAGATTGTATTTATTTACTATTGTAACAATGTAAGCTTTATTTTACTTAATACATGCTTTGAGGAATTGAGGAGGGGAGCTTCTTGGGCTTAAGTGTGGAAATCAATGGTTTTTTTCCTATGGAGTAAGCACAGTGCTATTTTTGCCATGTTGTTTGTAAATCAGATGACTTTCAGGCAACTCCCGGTGGGAAGGCAGGCTGCTTTTCCCAGCTAGGGATGATCAAACTGGCAAAGTACCCCTGTTTAGATGTACAGCTTCAGAGTCAGTTTATTCGCATTCTTTAGGTGCACAGCCACACTCTGCCTCATCTTCATTGAGCCTGCCACTGCTGCACTTGCATTACACCGTCCTCTCACCAGAGCTGTTTCACTGCTGCCTCTGCTGCTTCCTCTGTAAGAGAAAATTACCTTCATAACTGAATAGTCTTGCTTATTTGTGCTTTTATGACCTAACCCTGAGCTTTGTTGTACAGAGTTATGTTGTACAGGCAGCTGTTGTTGACTGTACAGTCAACTGCTTTTGTGTTGTATAGTCAACTGCTTTTGTGACCAGATACTTTGAATCTCAAGTGAAAGACAGCAGACACTGCACTGATCTTTTATTTAGAAGTTGCTTCCTTCCTGTAACAATACTGGCTGTGTGAGGTATTTCTTTCATGGTGTCCAGGATAAAGTCAAACACATTCACTTAAACGACAGATATTTTAAGACATCCTGTTTGATTTTTGAGGTGAAATGGAGGATGAGGAAGGAATAAACCCCCGTCTTTACTGGAAGATATTTCTTAGTCCAGTATCAGTGTATTGTGTACAATGTCATACCTCACTCGGGTGAGGCAGAGCTCTCTATGGGCCAGGAAACATTTTTGAGAGCTGTTTGGGTGGGATCTGTAATCCAGGCTAAAAGCTTGCTTGTAGACAGCAGGAACCTGGCTAAACATGCAGCATGGATGTAACCCCAGAGGCTGAGTCATGGATACAACAGGAAAATTCTGCTTACTGGGATTTGAGCATATATGTAGATACTGTAATTTTGTATTTGAAATTTGTTTTGACCAACTCTATTTTTTGAATGGAAATACCAAATTAGTTGCCTTTGAGTATTTGATTCATACTGCTGAATCTGAAACATGTTTCTGTTTGAGTTGATGGTAAAAGTGATGTTTACTTCCAATAGACATGAATTTAAACATAATTGATTTTGACTGAAATACATATTTTAAAAGTCCACAGAGGGATTTTCAAAGAAGTAACTGATCTGCTTCTAAAGATCATTCTAGTAATATCATAATTCATTGGTCTTTACATAAAAAATGTTCTTTCGGTTGGGATTGAGGGAGAAAAGGTTGCAGTTGATTAAAAAAACTGATGGAAGTCTAAAAGTGTATAACTTAAATGGCACTGTCAGAGTTGTGGTGGTTGGGGTTTTTTTAGTTCTGTAATTGTGTTATGAAACTGCTTAGTTGCAACTTCCCACCACTGTGACTGCCACCTACCTGCAAAGTGCTGTGGGTAGCTGTATTTCCTGGACCTACATGCAGAAGACGGGAAATAATGCAGGTACTTTTGAACTACATGCATAAAAACCAGCACTGAAATAATTAAATTCTGTCATTTTATTGAAATACTTATGTGCATAAGATGTGAATGTATTTATACAATATAAAAATTACATTAGCAGATTGCTAGATGTTCTGCAGCTTGTTGGCAGTTTCTTAGGAAGATAACAAGGTCTGCCCTTTTTGACCTAGTACACAGGACTTGATTTTTAAAGTGAATTATTTCAGATGCCTAAGATAACTGGTGGCACAGATGGTTCAGTTCCTGGGCTTTTCTGGTAACTCATTCCTGCCCTGGCACACCTCTGCACTGTGTAGTCAAGTCGGTTGGGGGATCAATTAGCTAAGATACACTGAAAATATTCCTATTTTCCCCATTTTTTTCAACTGGATTGTCTTACAGCCTTACTGTACAAAAAGCAGCGTCAGTAGGAGGCAATACAAGACCAGGAAGAAAGACCAGGCTGGTGCAGGCGGGGCTGTGTCAGACTGTCGTGGTTCGTGAGCCACCTCTCCTCCCGTGGCATTAGTGCCTCTTGGTGTGGCCAGTGTGCAGTACAGCACCGGTGGTGTAGGTGTGAAGGTGGAGAGAGGTTCTGGACACAGGTCAAGCAAGTGCATTGAATGGGGGTTTTGAAAGCCTTTCTCAATGAAGGGCATAGTATTGGGGTCTTATCTACAGCTGACACTGGTTATAGAGGATGCTAAATATAGTTTGGGGCTGCTTAGTACTGGAGGAAGAATGTCATGGCCACATGGTACAAAATAGTCTCCTGATATGTGGTCACAACTTTTGAAACAACAAAAGGAGTCCTGTACAAAGGCTTTATAGTGTATGTCTGTTTCTATTATGCTACCTTTTTCTCCTGCTGCCTGAAGAGTTGCATGGATTCTGACTTTGATGGAAGCTGGATACCTGATCTGTATCTGATTTTTAGTGTGAACATGTCTGGTGTCAGACATTATGGGACTAGAGACTTAGCATGCAGAAATCTGAGCGCTGCAAAGCAATCTGCTGCTCAGGGTGGCATAGTCTGAGTTGTGTTACAGCATTTGTGGGGAGGTTGAGACTCTGAAGCAACAGCTACACATCGCTCTCTTAAGGTCACAGTTTTGCCATCAATTTTATCTTGCCTAGGAGTGAAGTTTCAGGTTAGGACTGACTGAGCCATCTGAGAGCTGATTGCTGCAGGAAGAGGTTCTTTTCAGCTTTTTCCTTTCCCTTCTCCAGCTGCATTGTGCAACTTGAAATTTCCTACTTCAGAAGAAACAGACATTGGGAATTATTTTTCAAAGTTAAAAGTGAGAATGAACTATCAACTTCCTTCTGTTAATAAACACTGCACAGTTGTGACAAGGCCACCATTTTCACTGTCATTTTATTCTTCCCACACTACTACAGTCTTCTGATCTCCGCCTAATCAATAGTGACAGAATTTAAAGAGAAGGCAGAATGGGAAGAAGATATTTGCACTGTTTCCTCTCTCATCCCAGTCACTTAAACATTGCTCTCTCAGGTCTCTAATTTTTCTCCTGCTCATACATCAATATAAAAGGTCTGAAATGTTAGGAACAGTACATGATGTGGCAAGAGAGGGTTGTGTATCAAGGGTCCTATGCAAGGCAGCATGAGGACTGCTTATAAAGTGCTTGTATATGCAGAGCAAACTGACTTCTCTGTTTCCAATCTAGTCAACTATTAGGAGGCTGTGAAAGTTACTACTTATATTCTTGTTTGGTAAACTATTATTTAGTATCTTTTCTCGCTAACTGCAGTTAATTTTCTTGCAAGGCTTCTAAAGTCTGAATGCAGATTTTGCAGCATTTTTAAACTTTTGCCTTTATCCAGAAATTTGGTTTGTGGATAGTATTTCAGGAAGCAAAGGTGCATTTGTTGTCTCAGGATGGCTCATCCGACTCAGTCCAGCTGGTCCATTCATACATTCACATTATGTGAAATGTATAATATCTCTGTTTTGAAAGGTGACAAATTCATAACGTGTAGGTGCAACAGCTATTCCATGGTACAGCTTGCTACCTTGAGTCTTTAAATTACTTTGACAATAGACATTCTGTAAATTTAGCTTTGGTGGATTCTGATGTCTAGGTTTAAAACACGGAAGTTTTAGATCTACTGACTGTGCTTCTGTCCATCTTGCTTCTGAAAAATATGACAAAACTTGGTGCAGATCAGCTCAGAGCTGCAGTTTGTCTCGCAACAGAGCACAAAACATTTCTATGAAAGCTTAGAAGGGCTCAGTGTCAACAGCTTCTTGATTGTAGTCTCTCGGGTTTAGTTCATCATCGCTACTGCTGCTGAATAGCCTCACCGTAAATGCAAAATTTGAGTTAGTTCCCTTAATATGTGCAAAAAGATATTTCAAACTAAATTGTTTGTGAGAACTAAGAAAGGTAAGATACACTGCTTTTTCTAAACTTTTTGCACCCCTTGGAATGTTAGAGGACATACAGGAAGAAGCCGGGAACTGAAGTGCAGCAAAGTTATGTGCAAAGCTGATGGTGGAGCTGCAAAGTGACCCATCCAAACCACAGCGGGGTGCCCTCAGACACTTTGATTGTTTTTTCTCTCCTGTGTGTCCTTAAGTCTGCCTGAATTCTTGTGGAAACAACAAAAAGTTGGACACACTTTAAAGCAAATGCAGCCATAGTGTGATCCACACATTTGTGATTGCTGGAACTGCTCATCCATGCCTTGGCTGCTTCTGTGTTGAAGAGAAAAAATATTTGAGTGTGAGACCAGGGTGTGAGATCATCCATGGGAGAGGTTACAGGTTGGTCTGTTGATGTAATAACTTTAGGAGCTACTGCTTCAATGAAGGGTACAGTGTATTTATATACAGACACCTATGTTTTTATCCATCACTTTTAAAGAGGTAAGTGCATGCATGTCAAGCACTAGGCTTTCTCTTTTTCTCTTGGGGAAGAAGATTGCATGTGAAGTTTTTTTTGTTATTTTGCTTGCTGTTTAAAATAAATACTAATCTGCTAAGCCTTCTATGTGTCCAGTATTTTAGAAATATTTTTATAAGATTTAAAAAATGAAAATCAAAATTTGCATTTCTATTTCCTTAGGCAACCAGAAAGAAGTTAACAGCCACTGCATGTCCTTAACACATGCTATAAAATCTCATCTCCGGAATATCACCCCCTGCTAATTGTAGAGATTGGAATGTGAGGAAATTATGGGGTTTGGGTTTTTTGGGTAGTCCCCTGTTCCCCCCCCTCCCCCGGAAGAAAAGGGTTTTTTTGAACTCCTTAACCAGCTCCTGACAGAAACGCTTACCAGTGGGAAGTGAATGTATACTTCCACAACTGGTGATTGGCCTGTAACAGTGATGGGAGGAGAACAAAGGGCAAAGTCTGCCACACAATGTATTTGCATCTCAGCATTTCATTGTCCATAACGGCATCATCCAAATTCACTAGTGAGAGAGACGTCGTCGTGCTCGATGCCATCAACTTCTACCATGTCATGTCTTCACTCAGATTCAGCACGGACACGGATGACATGGGGTGGTGGCTTCGGTCCATTTCCCCCGACGTGTATCAGTGGCATCCCTGCCCAGACCCGTCTCTGGGTGCTTGGAGAAAGGCGGAAGCGCCTCCCTGCAGGGGGCAATCCCGGCGGGACCCTGCTGGGCGGCCAGGAGCCGGGCTTTGCTGGGGAAGCCGCTCCCGGCAGGCGGCGCCGGCGGGCGCCAGCCCTGGCGTGTCCCCGGACCAGCCCCGGCGCGTCCCCGGACCAGCCCTGGGGTGTCCTCAGACCAGCCGTGGGGTGTCCCCGGCGCAGTCCGGGAGTGGGGCGCCCCCGGACCAGCCCTGGGGTGTCCCCGGACCAGCCCTGGGGTGTCCTCAGACCAGCCGTGGGGTGTCCCCGGACCAGTCCTGGAGTGCAGTGTCCCCGGACCAGCCCCGGAGCGTCCCCGGACCAGCCCTGGCGTGTCCTCAGACCAGCCGTGGGGTGTCCCCGGAGCAGTCCTGGAGTGGGGTGTCCCCGGACCAGCCCTGGGGTGTCCCCGGCTCACGGGCCGTGTGAGGAAGCGCACCGCAGCACGCTGTGCCGTACCCTTTCGCTGAAGAAGTATCCTTAGTTTCCCACGGGGCACGCGTTGGCTGCAGGCAAAGGCGCGCTGCCGCGTGCGTCGGCAGAGCCGGGCCATAGCCCGTGGGGCTGCGTTTGCTGTGGGCATTCCCAGTGCTCTCCTAACTGCCTGAAAAGCTGCTGGAATTACAGTCCTAGTAAGGAGTGGCATTTAAATGTGTAAAACCACTTGATGTTTTTACTGACGATATGTTTATAACTGAGTGCAGTTATTCTCTAAAAATACACTAAAAATGCTACTTCATGAAAATGCTTCCCCAGTCTATTTTTTTTCCCTTAAACGTGTCATTTCTCCAGGAAAGTGCACAAAGGGATCCATGACTTCTGATATATAGTGTTTTGTGTTTAAAAGGAAGGCTCTTTAAAAGCCTCTTATCAATCAACTGAAGCATTTTAATGACAATTTCAGAAACTCAGTGGAAAGAGAGTTGTTTTATATCTGCTTGTTTTATTTGCATTTTAAAATCTCCACGTGGTGATTTCAGCAAAGGTCCTGTGTCAGGGAAATCCAGAAGTGAAGTTGACCAGAGACAAGTAAAAATGCCTGTGTTGTTTTCATTGTCCAAATGTAATGAAGTGTAATGATTTAAACCAGCAGTTTCACATGGTTAAAAATGAATTAGATTTATAAAATTCTAAAAGTAACCTCAGACACACCAAAAAGGATAACAGTTTGTGTTAGCGTAGAATTAGTTTTGAGACTACAAAAACTATTTTCTATGCATTCACAAAACAAAAAGCGTTTTTATTTTTAGGAAAGCACAGAAAAAGACATTTGTTTTTATACCAACAAATACTGTTACAACAAATGCATCCATTCCTAAAATTGTAATTGAAGCTGAGGAAAATAAAATAATCTTAAGCATTTCAGGAGCAAGTTAATGTAAAACAATATAAATTAATATAAAATTAGAGGGAAAAATTATTTTGGGAATACAAAATCTACTCTGTAAGGAAAACACAGAAAACGAGGTTTCCTTATCTAAACAGAAATTTAAGAATGACACACAATTATACAGTTGAACAAATTTATGGAATAATGTTTAAAATTGAAAAATATTTTTTAAGTTGCCAGAAAATAAATGTTGCTTAATTTGTAGAAATAAAGTCATACTTGGGGGAAAAAAAAAAGCAAGTTACATATAGATTTAATTTGCATAAATCTATATAAATAAAATAAATTTATGTTGTAACTAAACCTACTAATTCCAATGAATGAGAATTTTGCCATTCGTTGGTCTGGAAACAAAGGTTAAAGCTTGGGGAAAAAAAAAACCTAACAGAAAACCAGAGAAGTTGAAATTCCAGCTTTCATTGAAAATAAAATGAACAAAAAAGTTTCTGCAAAACCTTTTCAAATGTTAATTGAACTTCTAAATACATTTAAAACTTTTTTAAAAAGTTATTACATTATCTTTCATTCACAGACTCTACATTTTAAAATCTTATTTCTGTCAGAAACTTCACTAACACAAAAGTGTAAACCAATGAATTCAACTTCTGGTCTGCCCTGACATCTTTAGAGATTGTTTTGCTGTGGAAGGAAATTAAATAATTTCCAAAATGATCTTTCCCAAGTATCTTTCTGCATTAAACAGGGTTTGGATTCAGTGGTTCCTAATGAATTTGGATATGTTAACAGTGACTGGATCATATCCAAATATGACTTGATGGGAAAGCCATTAGTTTTTTTCCCTGAGGTTACACTGGAATCCCATCTGGTGATTGCTAATAAATGTGGATACATTCTGAAAAAAAAAGAGCTTGTATTGGATTCTAGTATGAATTACTGGGAGTGTAGTTTCTTGAAGTTTCATTCATGCACTTCAGGAAAGCTGAGCTTGGAGTACTTTTAAACTTGACAAAAAGAACATGACATAAGACTTCTCAAACTGAAGTTATTGGGTTTTTTTATTCTACAGCAATTGTTTTTGCAATAGAATTATGCTTGAAATCAGCAAAAATGTATTATTATGCAAGAACACTTATGACAAAATCCAAAATAAAACCATGCATTAAAAGCAATTTTATATTTGGCTGTAGCTACCAAATGCTTACGCTAAAATAAAACTTTAATTATTGAGTGAGTGCCTGAATAGCTTTCCTCCATAGCAGGATGAAATCTAAGTCATATTTATCTTTCCTATGCACCATCCAGAACACTTAGGCAAGTTCCATTTTTATATGCAGTGTTAGGGAGTAAAACTAAAGAGGACCAGAAAAAAATGTTTGTCTCAACAAAGAGGAAATGCACATCTGTTTTCAAAATCCTATAAATTCTTGGAAAATACAGCAGCGCATTTAAAATAGTAAGGCTAATGGTTGACTGCAGCTTATGTTATTTGTGAACACTACAACTATTAATTACATGCAGGGAAATACTGCATTTCTTTTCGTAAAGTAAAAATACTATTGCTCAGTTCACTTTTTTTTTTTTCTTTTTTTCTCTCTTAACAAACCAATTATTAGCCAGGGCAAATTGACCCTGGTTTTGATCAAAGGAGCAATTTATCTCATCCTGCAGTTCCTGCAGCCTAACAGCTATCTGTTGTTGCAGAATGTGCGGGTCGCCTTTAGCTGCCGACCCCATCCAGGCATGAGAAAAGGGAGTGAGGAAAAACCTATAAAGCCCAAAATAAAACTGCAGATTCTTCTGGTTCTTGTCAGGTTCAGTTACAGTGGTACAGAAACAGCAGTAAATTCACTGAGGCTCTATCAGATCAAAACAGCTCTGTTATAAATATCATTCATATAAACCATGTGGGCGAGAGAGAAACTGTCAGAAGAAGGGAAAGGAAAATAGATCTTCTGCACTTCAATAAATTATACAATAGTTTTATAGATTATAGCAAAAAAATGAAAGCTTAACATACATATGCTTATATATGTGTGAGTGCTTGTATGTGTGTATACTCACATGGTAGTATTAATTTAAATATTCAAATGTTTTAAATCCAAATATTTTACTTTAATGAAATACAGAGACTTCAGTGACTGCAGATGAAATTAGAGTACAGTATAAATCTAGAACAAGAGGTTCAAAGGAGTGCCTTATGCTTTCCTCAAGAATTGACTCAATGGCCTGATGCACTTCTAATTGGATGAACAATGTAGTTCTGCTTCGTTTTGCAGCTGGTGAGCAGCTGAGAGGGTTGTGATTATTAAAGGTCATGACCTTTAAAGGTGATGAGGATGTGATGGCCAAAGCCCTTGTTTACCTACACAGTTGATAGAAGAAGGTTGTTTCATATGTTTCCCTGCTGTAATTAAAATTATCAGCCAGAGTTTTAATGACATACCATTTTGACAAATTCCCTGTGCTTGATGGTGGTATGTTTGGACGTTTTACTTTTTGAGATGCCTTGACACAATTATTGGAGTACAATTAACAATTCCTTTACGTGAAATAGCTAGAAGTTGCCAGATGATAACATACTTTTCCTCCTTTCTGACCTCAGCTAGATCTAGAGCCATATCTTAGCTACAAGAGTTCATTGACTAGAGAAAGGTTAATATATACATGTTGGTTCAGTAAAGCATAAATGAGAGAGAACATGTTAGCAAAACCATTAACACTGTAATGGCCACAACTATACAGTAAGAAAATAGGGACATGTTAAAATGATGGGAGTGCACCAAGCCTTTTAACAAAGGAATTAGATTTGTTACATGATTTCATGTGAAGTGAAGCTACATGACGTTTACACAGCATCTACCAAATGGAGTAAATCTCTTTCTTAAGAATTGTCATATTTTTGGGCACGCCACTAACTTTGAGCTTCAATTATTTTATTTTTCAACAATTTTCAAGTGGTTTTTCTTGCCACTGTCTCCTGATTCCTTGCCCAGGGGAGCAGAGGTCGTTGAGCTCTACTGTCAGTGCTGTGCATTTGCTGGCTCAAGTCCCGAGTCAGCTAAACAGACAGATAGTTGCTTCAAAAGGATAAACGATGGGATTCAAGATAATTTTGGTGCTTAACTGCTCACGGTAGATAGCTTACTGCCTTGCAGGTCACTCCTTAATGACCACAGGGAGTAAAGCCAGAGACAAAGAAAAATGAGGTTCGATGAAAACCAGGAACACAGAGGAGGAAATGTGAAGAAACAGGACTCCTAACTTCAAAACCGTGAAGCAAAAAGAGCCACTAGCTGACCCCAAAGCTTCCTCTGCTCTTCTCTGTTAGGTTCTGTTAGGTTCACTTGTTCACTCGGTGCCTATAGTTGTGTCTCTGATCATGTCCAAAACTGTTGCAGACTGATAGTACATCCTTAAGCACAGCTGGGAAATCAGAGCAGCATTCATTTACTCCAGCTTTACTCTATTTATTTAGAGACTTTAATCAGAGCTAGTTATCCTTAGCTACATTTTCCATCATGGAAGGAAATAAGGGACAGCTCAAGGAGATATTTAACTCAATATTTTGTTGACTATTTCTGCATATACTAATCTGTTTTCCTCTACCTTCCACTCACTACAGTGAAACCTTTGGGTGAGTTACTTGGATTAGACCTTTAGCATAGCAATGCCCAATATCTTTCTCCCAAATTTCCTCTTTTCCTCCCACACTCCCTTCCCAACCAATAGAACCCACAACCTGGTGGCTGAAGTCACAGGGTGACAGGAAGGAAGGACTTGACTCCTTGCAAGCAGAATTTGTGCCTTGCATCAGCCTTGTAACTGTTTCATTTGTGGGGCAGTGTCTGAGAAGACAAAACTCTTGAGATTTTGGGAGGAAGGATGTAAGTAGCATCCAACACACTAGAGAGCTTCTCTGTGGATTTGTTGTGAGCAGATATCTCCTGTTAGGCCTGGATATGGCACTTCTAGAGAGGAACAAGATTCAGAATACATCTTGAAGTGGATAAGGTTGATTTTAGACAGCTGCCCATTCAACATTCTTGAGCCTTCTGCAAAGCCACTTATTGCTCCCCATATAAAGAATCATTAGGTTTGAAAGTCTGTGGATCTCTGCTGAAGTCTGTGATCTTGAAGCTTAATACTGAGTGCTTCTCTCTTTTTTGAGTTTATGTGTTTTGCTGAGTGTTGCTGTAGGGGCTCTAATCAGTAACTTTTGCACATGCAGGTGTGCATAAATTCTCAGGAGTCTGGGAGGAATATAGCGTAGAGGAGAAGGATGGCACTACTGGGCTCTGAGGCTGCTGCTAAAATCAACTAGCAGGCCAGACCTATCACATGTGCTTTTGCACTACTAAGGAGCACCAAAAAAATACAGCTTTCAAATTTTAAAACTGAAGGACAAGTTTGGCAATACTTTTGATGGAATCACCATTCTGGTGATCTCCCTACTGCTAGGATGTCAGAAACACCTCCTCTCACTGCGAGTCGTCCTTCCTGCTCTGCCACATGTTGGCTTGGAAGGGCCAGGATTATCAGTAGCACAGCCAGATACAGTGGGGTGGCTGTTTATCCAGAGGTGAATCAGAGTGCATGCACTGGGCCAGCGTTGTCTGTGGAAGGGGTGCCCTGAGTATTGCTGATGCCTGAATGTATAGACCTCCTTTGTAAGGTAAGTTTTTGTGTCTCTTCTTGACTACAGATGCTGTATCTCTTCTTAACTACACATGATGAATGATATTTTTCTGTAATGTTGTTTTCTGCTGCAGCTGCCATCCAGCCCTCTGAAGCAAAAATCTATAAGCTACTTCTGTAAGTCACTAGGTGGAAGCATCTACCTTAATACTACTAGCAAAACTCCTTATTAGAGAGGTAAGTTTTTCAGTTCCTCTCATCTTTAATTTCTGCTTCACGTTACACAATGTCTCATTATCAGATGCTATTAATGGCAGTTGTTCTATTGTCTGGTTCAGCAAAATAACTCAGCACAAGCTCAAGACAATCCTATGTCCTGATCCTGTAATGTTTGCAAATGCACTTTATTTTGTATAGGGACTAATACTCACATGTTTGGGACTTCATTTGGTGAGATGTTCAAGTACGTGTTTAAACTGAGCTCACAGTTTTAGTGGCTGAGCTGGGACTAACACGAGTCTTCCGGTCCTGCAAACACCTTCAGCAAAAATCCAGTATGAAGCCTTTTGGAAGGGCTCCCTGAGCCCCTTCTGTCTGTACCAGTGCCTCCCATTTTCTCCACACTGTGAATTATCTTCTCCCTTTCCTCTCTCCATTCCGAATAATCGGCTGCCTTGGAGACAAGTCAAGATGCCAATTAGCTGTGTGTAACCTGGGCAGCCTGGGGGATACTATTGTTATACTGGAAAATGTCACTAATTTGTGTGTAGGTCTTCTGCAACATTGTAGCTCTTAACTAGATGGCCACTTCTTCCTCTAGGATTTGGTGTCCTGATTCTTCTCCAAATCTGTTCTGGTCACTGAAATCTGGAGTACTCACTAAAGCTCTGGAAATGGCCAGGTGGAGAGCAGTGGTGTTAAGCAGGAAAGGAGGCAAGTTGAGGTGGGTCATCCAGCTGGGTATTCCATTCTGACCTGCCAGAGGCTAAGACTGCAGGCTGATTTCTAGGTCTCTCAGTTCCTAAGCTACTTTAGGCAACAGCAGCAGGGCTAATTCAATTTAAACCATTTAATCTAACCTGGTAGATTTTGCAGGAAAGTGGATTAGCAAGTGCTGAAAGCCCTGCTTTGCCAGCAAAGCTCCACAGATGATAACCTCATGGAAAGAGACTGCAAACAACTGTCTGAGGTTGCCCTGGAAGTGGTTTACCCTTCTCAACCATGCCAGCTTTGCAGCAGGCAAGCAGACCAGCTCGATCCTAATCCAGTTCTTCCTCCATTGGTGTGTTCTCCCACAAATGCCAGTTTTTATTGAGGTTGATACGTTAATCGGAAAGAACTGAGTTTGGTTTTCATGCCACAGATGACAATGCTGAGAAATAAACAAAAAGAAATCTGTTTTTTGCTTGTTAGCTGAGCAGTTTTGATTTGAAAATCACTGACAGACGTCAAACAGGGGAGCCCACAATGAAATGTTTACAGTGCCATTTCAGAGAGGGACTCCACTTTGAAACTGAGTGGAAGTATGTGGGAAGTTTGCGGAGCAGGACATGTGTAGGGGTAGAAAATTAAAGCACGATGGAGCCATCAGCATCCAGAGTTTAAGGAAAAAAATGGTATTTATATTCCTCATGTTTCTTCTCAATTGACAAGATGATCCCTTCCATTTGTGGTTATTGAGCTAGCTTTTGTCTTGATTCCCTGTATTTTCAATTTGCTGGTTTTGGCATTGTGTTATTTTCCTTTATAAACAGTACTAGCAAACTGGGGAGCTCTGCACACTTCATTGTGAAACAGAAAGAAGACCATTTCTTTATGTTTTTCTTCTGTTTGTTTTCCTTGTGTGAACCTATGCAACATATTTCATGCAAATCAATGTATAATTTAGCACTGACTCTGTACTTCTATTTTGATTTGATGGAGACATGTTTAACACTTGACACTCTTATTTCTACTTAATTTTCTCATGCAACCGCTCATGCTGCTTTCCATAGCATAAATGAAGAAGGCTAACTCTATAATTTGAGACTTGGAATGACTTTATTATTACAGTCTGATCTGTTTACTGTCGGCAAACCCCAAATATTCTTCCGAAGAGGAAGTTACTCTGTTATGCCTGCTATTAATATAAATATATATTATGCCGTGTGTTTTATCTATATAGGGAACATTTTCTTCCCAGTTCACTGTTTGTCACTGAGAATAGAGAAAACAATTACAAGACAACCTGCTTTTTATTTTCAAACTGTGAAAGTTATAAGCTGCAGTGAATTGGAAAAACTCCAGTAACTCTATGGGACAGAGGCATTCCAAAGCACTTCTACTGGCCGTGGAAGTACAGAAACAAGACCATGATGAGGACACTTTGTGGAGGTAACTGGCCGTGAACAAGACGTGAATCTCTTGTGCCTTCTGTTGGCCTAGCTCTCTTTGCAATTTAGGTTTGTGTTTCAAGAGGCAGCACACAGAGGAGTGCAGAAAGTAATTCTTCTCTTGTACAGTTGGACCTACAATGTCACTTTTGTACTGCAGGATAGGGATTAACAGAAAGTATTGTACAAACTGGAGACAGCACCAGATCAGGAACAGCCTGGGGGGAAGTGATACTTATTCCTGTAGTGGGGGGCTCACAGGTGGTGGTTTGGGGGCCACAGTGGCAGCATACACAGTTTTAAAAGCTCTCTGCACCGTGGAGCAAGGGGGGCTGTAGTGATAGGAAAAATCAAGGGGAAAACCTCATGATAAATTGATATTAGAGTGTAAAACTGAAAGACATACATGAAGAGGGAAGACAGGGGCTGAAGAAAATGAGGAGAAGGTCAGCAATATGAACTTGGCTGGCTGCTGTCCCTGGGGAGGTGGCAGAAACCTTGTTGTTTGGAGAATGTGAAACTAGTATAAACAAGACCATAACAAATGTTTGCTAGAGAACAGTCCTGTGCTGGCAGGGAGTGCTGGGTGACTTAACGGGTCTTTTCCAACTGTAGAGTCTGTGAATAACAACAGATGATGCAAAAAAAAAAGAAAAAAAGGTGTGAAACTTATGCAGGCATTTTTCAGAAAGCAAATCACTTTTCTAAAACAGAGAAAAAGCAATCTGAAATCACCCAAAGACATTTATTGAACCTTATCCAAGTCTGTTTTTACAAAATGTGTTGATATTCAGCTGCCGGGTGAAATCTCAGGCTGATTGACATCCAGTGGAGTCCTACCACTAGCATCAGCAGGGCCAGGTTGGAATAATTGGGGAACCAGAGTTTGGTTCACTTGATCAATCAGGACTGAGAAATAATAACCCCTGCTCAAAACAGTTTAACTCATTTTGCACCCTCAGAAACAACAAAAAAAAAAGACAAGAAAGAGTAACTAACAAAAGAGTAGGTAAAAGCATTGCACTTGCAGTCTCCCTCTTCCCTTCTCGCAAACCTGCCTCTCCCCCTCACTCATCCCAGTAATCCTGCAGGGCTGTTGTATTTGGTTTGCTTGATTTGTTTGGATTGGAAAACACCCATTAGATGTAGCTCAAAAATTGTGGCAGAAGATCTAGAAAGTGAAACAAGACAGACATATAAGAAAGACGAGTGGTCTGCTTTCGTTATTTTTCCTTCAGTTTCAGATGGAGCAGATGTTGTCTGTTCTCAGCTTTTCCCAGAGTTGACACTCTTTGCTCAGACTTTGTTCCCGCTGTCCTTTGAGGATGCTCTGCCTTTGCTGGCCTTTCACCTCTGGCTACCTTTCCTTTTGCAGTGATGCTTCTGAGGTTTGGGAATATGAGGATGATGGAGTAGAGAAATGAGAAGACAACTGGGATGAGGCAGCAGGGCCTCTGTGGAGGACCAGCTGGGTGAACAGAGGGATGGAAAAGCAGCAGTTCCCTCTGCTGCACCTGAGTTACCACAGCTCAGGGAGGCTCTGTGGCTTCCCAGCACCTTTCCCTGCCCATTTCTGCCACCAGCGCCCCCCTCTTGGTGGCCTGGCCTCTCACTCCTCCTCAAATATCCCTTTCTGAGGAATTTTTGTGACCCCAGGCTGTCCGTCCTTGGTCCCGTTCACCCGTGGGCAGGAGGAGGGGAGTGGTCCCAGCCTCCAGCCCTGCTGTGTTTGGTGAGGCTGTACAATCCCAGGATGTTTCAAAAAAGCACAATAAAAATTAGAGCAGTGCTGAGCCACAATGTCTTTGATTCATGCTCAGTAACCACATGAGAGGATTGTATGCTTATAAAATGAAACTGTTTCAGCATTAAGAGAAATATTTATGAAGATCCTGCCAGCACAGCTGACCTGCAAGACTGATTTCCTGATGTTTCCTCCTTGTGGCAACCTTCCTTTTTCTGTCAAGTTGTTGCATCTTTCTTCTGTCAATGTTTGTTTCGTTGTGTCGTTTCAGGGGGCAGAAAGGAAGCGTGTGTGTCTCCCGACGCCTCTCCCTGGCAGCCCCCTGGCAGCTCCTCGGTGTGCAGTGATGTCAGTACTCCTTTGCTCTGTCTGACTGTTGAGTTTTGTGTCCTTCCAACTGCTCCCATGACCTGCCCTCCTTGATGGTGGTGCGCTTTGGTTTTTCAGTCTATCAGAGCCTGTGCTTGACCTCTCCTGACAGTTCTGCTAGGGTAGGCTGTGGTCAGCTCGCCATCTCTTCCCTATCATGCTCTTCCCTCACCCTCTGGCTTTTGAACGTGGTTATGATCAGCTTTGCTTTGATTAACTCCACTGGCTTTTAGGGTGCCTCAGAGCAGATGCCTTGTGGGCTCAGATTCTCATTTGGGGCAACAATTACGTTATATCCTTGGCAATGTCCAGGTATGCCAAATCATACAAAATGTTCCTTAATTTCCATCTCACAGTGCTTGTCTGAATGCCCTCCAGAGACCTCCCCTGTCCTCCCTCCACAGAGAAAAGGAGGAAATATTCCCTGGTGACCAAGGAGTGCTCTTCCAGCCTTCTCCCATGGCTGGTTTGGGATTTCATGGTGCAGTGGACTTTCCCATAGCTATTGGTCATTGTATGCACTGAAAACTTCTCACTGTGTTGTGCAAACTCCCTGTCACACCTGGTGAGCAGACTCACTTTGAGGTTAACTTGAGAGTGGTTCTTCCTTTGTCCAGAAGTTTTCAGCATTTCTCCCCCAACCCTCACTGTTGTTGACTTTTCTTCCTGGCTGTCACACTGGGTCCTTGTCCCATCATCTCAGTCATTTCTTTGCCGATGCAGCTACTTCCCTGCACTTGAACTCTCACCTCCTTACCCTTCAGAGAGCGCCAAGTCCAAATTCTGTAAACTGTCACATGTGGCTTTAGGCATCTGAGCTTTAGAATACAGAGATTTTCATTGATGCCTGTCCTGGGTTATCCTGTGTGTTTTGAAAAAAACCTCTGGGCTCTTTCAAAGAAGCAGAAATGTTAGGGTCCTGAGCATCATGTATTCCTCTGAGCATTCTCTAAAATATTTGGGCCCATCCACGAGGGTGCAGAAGGAGAAGTGTTCGTTGCAGAAGAGGGCATATGTGTGGGTGCATATGCATATAGATGTGTATATGTGTGTATGTGGACTCCTTGTGCTAGAGCAGGTGCCAGCAATGCGGTACAGCGAATGAATGCGCACCGCTTGACTTTTTGGGAGTGCTATGGTTTCATTTAGCGCTATGGTTGTTCACAGCGGGGGCGTTTTTTTGTTGTCTTCTTGACTTTATACCCTTTAGCAGGTAGAGCTTTTAGCAGGTAGAGAGTTCGGCATGAAGAGGAAATTTTGGACTAGAGGCTAGGAAAGCATTTGCCAATAATTTTTCTAACCCATAGAAATAATAATAGTAGTAAATGGCATATATGTTCAACTCTAAGCAGCATGAGGATAAAGCAAGCCTTAGGAAGTAAATGAGTAATAGTAGTGGTCTAAGTTGGTGGACAAGGACTGTCTCCTTTAAATTTGCAGTGAGAGAATGCAAACAGTATTCAGTGTCTTAAAAAGTGAAATATTTTAAAACATTTTTAAAGAGTGAATGCTGCAACTACCCCACTTGTGACAGTCCTGTGTACAATCTGGAGAAATCTGTTGGGACCCAAAGCCTTTCAAAGCTGAATGCCGTAATTAGATGTGTGCAGCACTGTCTGGTAAAGGGGCCTGATTGCCAAGCAATGTTTTGAGTTACAACAAGACAAAGAATCAATCATAAAGAGCCACCAAAGGGAAGATGCATAATATTTGCATTATGCAGCTTTCAGGATATAGTAATGACAGCTCTGGAGCTTGCCCTGCAAAGCATCATGCTGCACGCTGCAGGCTACGCTCGCTTCTCTAACCCCACCAGCAAAGCTTTGAGTGCCACTGCTAGGAGCCGAGTTTAACCCCTTGTCTTTAGTCTTAGGATGCCACTAATGTCAGTGACACATAGGTCAAAAGTACAGGCAATATTTTCTGCAAAATAAAATTATGGCCCTCTTGCAAGAGGCCTCAGAAGCCCAGAAAAAATCACTATCTGTGGCACTCTGCGGGCTTCTGCATGATGGAAGCAACACATACCTTTTGCTGACTTGTCGCCCAAGAGATTATGGTTTGCAATGTTAAATCATTGACAGTAATATACATTGAACAATCATTTTTTATTAGGATGTTGAATGGTAGCAGTTAACAAATTAATCAGGGAACAGGGATACAAACATATGCCTTTATAGCTTATGGCTTTATAGCTTATAGCTTATTTTCTCCACTTAGTGTGTATGTTTTAAAAGGAATAAGTTATATGTTCATCATTTTTCTTGTTGTCCAAGATCTCAGCAACAAAACAGTAGGGAACTCCCATTACACATTTCAGCTAGAAAAGTGTTCCTTTCTTCTCTCTGTAAAATGTGCAGGTCTAGTGATCCAAGTTAAACATTACTGGAATTTAACCATAAGTCAGAAACAATATTAATTTTGAGCCCACATATTTTTATTCTGGTAGGGTATAAAAGTTTAAAATAAGTACACCCTCCAGACAATCTGTAAATGGTGGAGTGCAATGAACGAGACAAGGAAAGGAAAACAAAACAACATGCATATTTAACAACAGAGCAGCAGCAATGTTGGGTGGTATGAACTTTTTTGGTATGATGGCAGGAAACGGAGTTTTTTTCCCCCATTTCTGTGGCCTGGTTCAAAGGGACTAGAAGGCTGGCATCATGCCGTTGAGCTGGGTCAGGAGATTTCTGTCCCATACATATCCATAATCGGGGTTACTTCTTGGTAGGAAGCGCAGGGATTGTTCAGAATATTAGCATGGCATTTCTGAACTCCTGCATCCCTCACTCCCTCCCTGCACGGGAGATACCACACTGCTGTTTGTCTGTAGTCTAAAGGCTGCCACAGCCATCTTTTTCAAATTAAAATGGCAATGTAAATTTTGTAAATGTTAGTTCTCCTAATTGGCAGTGGCTTGTATAATTAAAATAAAATCACTAATACTTTCTCTTGTTTTTTTTATTATCAGTGAAGTTCATTTTTCAGTAACTCAGACAATGTCTTCATTTTTATGAAGACCCATACTGACCTCTAAAGATCTGATTTTTTTCAGTGAATGTTTATGCCCATCTGGTTTGAATTTAGCATTCTTATGAGTCATTCCACTTTGATAGGAACACTCTGCTATAGAAAAGTTCTTTTAATATTTTAAAGTTTTAAATCAAACACTGCATACTGCATTACCTAAGCCCCGCTACAATTATGGAAATCAGTGGGTTCGTTTTCTTCATCAGACATTGCATTTGCTCTCTTTGTGAATTAAATGTTTTTCATGCTAGAAAGGTCTATAATGCACATGTGTTCAAGTGTTTTACCATCATTTGTTGCCACATCCTTTCCCAGACTTAATAACAGCCTTTTTGAAAATGGCCTCAGAAGAGGAAGGATGAGTGATTCTATAGGAAATAAGGATGCTCAGCACTTCCTTACATCTGACATTTAACCCAAGCAAAAGTGCTATATTTATTTTACTATCAACACTGATTTTATTACTTCTTATGTTCTTACTACACACATTTCCCGATGTTAAACACATAACCAATTCTTTTGAGTTATTTCTTTTTGTGCAGGGAAGAATTTAAATAAATTTTTTAAGAAACTCCAAGTGAATTGCAAAAGAAAGGGAAGGAAAAAGTTAAAAGCAAGCTATTAAAAGTACAGTACAGTGGAAACCATTCTAGTTCAAAATAAAATCTCAATTTGCCAGTATGTTTCGTTGAGCTATAACCGAATCATCACATAAAATGCTATGGGTCAGTTCCAACTGGAAAAAAAATGGAATATTTTAAAATACTATTTGTTTGCACTTAATATGTTCTAACAAGTTCAGACTCCACTTCCTTTCTTGACTACTTAAATACATTTTAGCTCTTAAATAAATACAAAGTGAAATTTAAAAATTGATATTTTCTCTGATGCCCCCAACTAAAAGCGAATTAGTTTCTGAGCATATATGGGTGAATTGCTTTAAACCATGATGATGAAAATTACAGTACTTTATTTTATTATAATATGGAAAAATGTTGAAGTTGGGTTTTTTCCCATAAACACAAACTATTTAAGCACTCACTTAGCTTAAGCAAATGCTTAGCAATTTTGAAACATCTTCCCACATACTTACAAATTAGATTGACGCTACTTTCCCAATTTATAGCCTATATAATATCCTTCTTCAAAGCCTCTGATTTTCTCTCTTTTCTATCAGGGTAAATTTGGATTTAAGTAAACAAAAAGGCCCCTAATTTTTAGCTGATCTTTAGCAGAAAATGCAGAACCCCACCATGAGGATGGAGCTTTATGAGCTTTTATACTTTCATACTTTTATGCTAGGGTATATTTTATGTTGACCAGGGCAGCAGAGTAGCTAATGTGCTTTAAGCAAGATGTGCTCATTGCAACAAAGCAGGTTTGTCATTGCTATGCAGACCAGTAAGAGTGTCTGGTTTATTTTGGTTGCATTTTAGGTAAGGTAAAAAAAAAAAAAAGACAGGCCCATTAATAGAGGCTAAAATGTAGTCCCTTCACTTCCATCATTCCTAAGCAGCCTGTAACATGAAGAATGCTTTTGTAGTTCACATTAGTCACATTATCATGATGGAAAAATGAAAGAAGAAAGGATTTATTTTTAAGTACAGTTCAGAGGTGTAGTGTTGTCAAACTAATGTCAGAATACCACACTTTTAAAAAACACTTAACCTTCATCAGTCAGACAGATAAATACTAAAGACCCTTTCTAATCCATTGAGGATGCTGTGTTTTTCTTATCTTTCTTTTTTTTTTTTTTTAATAGATCAGATAATGGAAAACTAGCCTTGTTAAGAAATCTGGGGATATTACATTATAAAATTATGATTTTGCGAATTTTCAATAATAATTTTTCACCAGTTGCTGAGCTTTGTTTTCTCCATTTGCAAAGACAAAAAGGAAAAGACTTCATTTGCTCAGCATATGTATAGAGTGGTGACTGTTCATTTTCACAGGAAGAGTTCAAACGTAATGGACATAAGGAACATTCATCACATAGTTGTATGCACACAGGCTTTCTCCCATTTTACTTGTAAGGATTAGGGAGAGGTAGTGGAGAGACTGCCCTTGTGAGTGTGCAGATTCTGAGGGCTGTTAAACGAAACATTTTACATTAAATATTTTGAATGTCTGATGTTATTTTTAACAGTATCATGCAGATAGTCTGTTCCTTTTGGGCATGCAAAGTACACTACAGTACCATCCACAACTAGCAAAGCACAGAAAGGGGTTCCCACAGCAAATCGTGCTACTGTTGATTTTTTATTTAATAACTAGTTTTTAAAGGTTGAAACAGGACAAGCTTGCAGGCAAGGCGCTGATCTGAACTGCCAAAGAGTGGGCTCAGTTCCTGGTTCTGCTACAAGTATCTTGACATGGTACATGCCGTTTGGGATACAGGTACACCCCGCAGCAGCTCGAGTCTGACACCAAACCCCTTTTGCATTGACATTGCGTGGATTCAGTGCCATGCTCAGATGCTTGGCTTTAGTCAAACGGGAGAAAGGTGAGGCTCTTGCTACTATGGGTGGTGATGTAAATATGCACTCACCCACCATGCAGGGGTGTTATCCCAGCTGCCTTCACTGTGATAGCAGGTAGCCAGCCCTGGCCAGGGGAGGCAGCTCAGAGACCTGTCCAAACATGTCCCAAGTACTTCCCACAAAAGCAAAGAGGATTCGTAGGTTGCTGCCCAAACTGTCCTTACAGCTCTAAGTGTATATTGCAGGAAGGCACAGATACCTGCGCCCCAGGCTCAGGGGGCTGTGATCCTCACCCAGCTCATCAGGTTTTGGGATCCTAACAAGCTGAGCACAGGTTATGCTATTAAATTTGGTTGAAATTGGCCAGAAGTTATTATGGGGAAACCGGCAGACAGATGGATACTGTGGTTGCATAAACCTAGTTTCCTAAGGAAACTGGATTAAGAAATGAAGATGATAGCATTTCCCTACCATACAAGGATGTTATGAGAATAAAAGCATTTCTGGTGGTGAGCTCTCAGGTGTTTCAGGGATGGAGAAAATGCAGATTCCTAGACAAGTGAATTAATTTTGGCATTTTTCCTTCTTCTTTGAAGTTGTGTACTACAAATGGTTACTCATGGGCATATCTTTGGAGCCGGTAACTCTGCTAATACAAACTGTGTTTGAAGTATCAGCAACGAATGAAGTGGAAAGAGATTCAGATTTTTGTCTGCTGAACTGCTAAGTGTGTGTGTGGCAAAACACAATAATTCCTATTTACTTTTCCATGAGGAGAGCTATCTAGAGTACAGCACTACTCCCTTTCTCCAGAAAGCGCATCTACTGAAAGCAACCAAATACACCTTTTATATTTTGAATTGTCTTGCCTTGAATTTGAGAAAAAAATTGTGTGTAGTAATGGGAAAATCTTTACAGTTCAAAAGAGAAGCAGGTGTGAGCCTTAGCTGCACAAAACATTGGTCTTTCTGAGCAGAAAGCTAAGCAGCAGTAAATCGTTAAAACTCAGGTTCATGAGGAGTCCAAGCACTTCCAACAGGATTCAAGAAGAATTTTGGAAGGTATTCCAAGGCTGAGAGCCTAAAATCTTCCACTCCTTCACAGCCTGGTGCCACAGGGGATGAAACTCTGGAAGCTCTTCAGTTTTCCATTTCCAAACCCTGGGCAGGGGTAGCTCAGCTCCCTGAGCACTGGGAAGGTGACCTCTGGGAGGCCTGGGCATGCCAGCATCTGCCTTGGGCTGAAGGTCTGCTGGGACCTGTGTAGGCGGCATTTCTCCTTGCCATATTGTGCCTAAAAATCCAGGTTGCTCACTAACCCAGCAACAGCTCATTTAATGCCTAGCAGCAGCAGCAGGATGGGGTGAGTGATGTGCACTGTGTTCTGGCTGTCCTGTGGGTGTCCCGTGCATGCGAGATGGGACTAATCTCCTGACCAGTTTTCCATGTACTCTGCCCTTGCCGGGGCAAACCCTGTTGCTTAAAAAAAAGTAGAAAATACTTGATCAGGAAGAATGAGCTGGTACATCTTTGTGCTCCTCAGGAGGGAGGAATACCGGCTCCAGCATCTTCTTATACACCTTACCTAATGGATGGCTCCCCTATCTGCAAGGAGGGCAGGGCCTGGGCTGCTGCAGGCAAACAGGGAAGCTGAATTCAGGTCCCCCACAAGCTAGATGAGCACTCCTGCTACTGCACTGCTGTATTAAAAAATCATAACTAGCTGCCCCTGCCAGCTAGTTATTAAGGGCATTAAAAAGCAGGTTTGGTCTGCTTTTGAAGGGGCGAGGTTAGCCTCTGAGCTCAGAGGAGAGGGAGTGAGGGCATGTACCTCTTAAACCATCTTTCTCCTCAGTGTGGGTTTTTCTGGATCATCTCCAAAGACCGCTAGCTCTCCCCACTTTCTGGACCTCAGCACCCAGGGAAAAAGTCTAGACTCCTGTACTCATAACAGGCATCTCAAATTAGGTGGTGCAAGTCCTGGCATGCAGTGATTTGGCCCGGCAGTGTCTGTGTTTGTTTAAAGAGCTATATGCTGAGCCAGGTTAGAGCCTGTTGCATTAGTCATAACAAGCTTTCAAGATTATAAATGGGGAAAGTGCTGAGTAACTTGTGATTCAGCCTTACTATGATTTCTAAGTACATATTACTAATACATTCCCTGTTATTACACTCCTTCTCCTCCCAGTTTGACACCTACATCCGCTCCCCACACAAAGCTGGAGCAGAGAAAGCTCCTCTTATTTCCAGTAGCTGGTAAGAAATGAGGAGCTGGCTCATCCTCCACTCGACATTTCTATCACCCTCCAAAACTCCCTTGTTAAAAACTATTTGCTCTGTGCCGTGATGTTTTCTTTGGGAAATAGTAATGACAGAAACCAGTCGATTTAAGGCAAAGTTACAGGTTCCGCACCCTCTGTGTGTAGCAATCAGTATTTTTTGCCTTTGTGTTTACCATGAGTTATCTGCAGGGTTTTTAAAGAAGAGTGAAAATTGAGCCATCAGGTGGTTTCTGTGGTGGAAGCTTGAATGTTCTGTATATATAAAAAAAGACAACTTTGTTTCTTTTGGCATTATCTAAAATGAAGTTAATGGTGGGCGGAGGCTTCCGGGAAAGGAAATGTGCAGGGGTAAAAAATGAAATTGTGGTGGGCCCACCCTGTAGGGCCTTGGTGAAAACGCTGAATAATTATCTGAATGTCGTGAGTGATGGAAGTTTGAGTCCTCTTCAGCCAGGATTTTGCAGAGCAGCAGGGTGTTGCAGGAAAGCCTGTTTGTGCACCTTTGCGTCGGCAGGAACAACAGTCCTGTGCTCTTCAAGCAAGGGCAGACCCTTACTTGCTGGAATTTAATTTGATCAGCTTTATTTATATTGAGACACTTGTTATGCCAAGAAGTCTCTTTTGAAGAAAGAAAAGTTATTTCTGTGGTAAGGATCTGTGGGCCTGAAGTGCTGGAGGAGGTTGGGAGCAGTGATGCCAGGCTCAGGGGGTGTTTCAGTGCCGCAGTCATGCTCCTCCCTAAATGGGGCTGTGGCAGTCCCCAAAATTGGAAGGCAAGTGGCTCCCTTAACAGCTGGGAGAAGGAGAGCAACCCCCACAACCCCCTGTTCTCTTTCTCCTGCTTTCTTTCCAGGGCCTATCAAGGGACCCTGAAGTGACCAGGCTTTTAATTTAGGCACTTTAGGTAAGCACCTGACGTTAGAAGGGATGAGTCTGTGACTCGAAGTGCAGGTTACACCTCTGACAGCAACTTAAGAAGTTCTTCTCTCTCTTCATCAGCTCCATTGAACACTGAAGACCCCAGATTTTTCTGGCATGTTCCCAGGTGGGGAATTTCGGCACATGGCTGGAGATGCTGGCAGTTTTGCATCATGCTGGGAGGTTAGTGCAGTGGTGTAGGTGAAGCCCTGGGTGAACACCACAGTAGTCACACAAGGCAGGGGACAGAGGAAGGTTGTGGTTGCCCAGGCCAGCTCTTCAGCAAGGAACGTGCTGACCATGAATGTGGGAAACACTGCCTCTGCAAAAGTGAGGTTCAGCAGACAAAAGCAATGTTTAGAGGTAAGCACAATAATAAGCATAGGTTCCTCTTGAAACACTGGTGCTGTTTGTCGCAAATGGCCGAGTGGCCTGGTGACCTGCCCAGGATGGAGGGAGATGTGTGCTCCAGGTGCTCTTCGATTCAAGAGACTGGAAACTTTAGCTTCTGTAGCCATCTGAGTGCTTTGACCACCAGGCTTGGGCTGTTCTAGAAGAAAGCATCCCACTGAAGCTGCAGAGAGATATGCAAACCTCATGGAATCTGGATCCTACAAATCTCTAATTGTACAGTGAAGGGCCTTGACTGGAAGCAATGGAACTTGTTGGTCTGGCCTTGCTTCCAAGCCTCTTTATAAATTTATTTTAATCTGTAGATAAAGACAAAAAAGCACACAGGATGCAGTGCAGGGATGCACCATCTTTCTTCCACCTCTCCCACTGCACCCCATCCACTGATCTGAGCTTGGCACTGGCCCCTGGCTACTGAGCAAAATCATCCAATGGTACAGGAGGCACAGACAGCCTCAGTGAGGAGAGAAACCTTCACAGTGGGTTCAACACCACCTTGGACACTTCAGGAAGATTTTCTCTTGATACAGTCTCCCTGGAAACTGAGAGTAGGTCCTTGCTCACCTCTGTGACAGAGCAGTGCCAAGATCACGGTGAAATACTAACTGTGGGCACCTCAGAGGGGTGGGTATTGAATTCAAATGGAGATTAATTTCTGACCTTCATCTCTGGCTTGTATTCACAGGTGGAAAGTGTCATCAGCTCCGCTGCATAGGGTCAGTGTTGTATCTCTCAAGAACACAATCAGCTGGAAAATATTTTCCCAATGTCTATTAAATGCAGACAAAAGAAGACATGAAAGAAAATAAAAATTACAGAGGAAGAGCCCTCAAAGGCTTTAGTGGTATTGATCTGGCATGGAACTGCCAGTGAGCTGGCAATGGTGGGAGTGTGTGGAGCAGTGCAGGGTAAGCAAAGGGCAGCACCTGAACCCTATGTGTCAGTAGGTACATATTCTGCACAGTATCAGCAATTCAGACAGACTGAAATGAGAGCTATTTCCTATGAAAAATTACCAAAAGAGCTTTCCATTCCATGACTTTAATTTGGTTTTTTTTAGGCATATGGATATTATCCAGTGCTTCCCGGTAGCTGCTATTATAGTATTGTTTCAAATATAGATTGTATGAGTCACTGTGTTGCCAGATTTAGAATTCATCCTGGAAATGCTCAGGCTCTTCTTTCAACTCTTTCTCCCAATCCCTTGGGCGTTACACAGGCTTCCTCCAGATTTTATCCCAAAGTCCTCACCATACCACCTGATGTCCTCTTTGTGGTGAAATCTAGTTATTACAAAACATCTTGACCTCTGAGAGGTTAAGCAGGCAAGCTTATCGTAAATCCAGAGACATTTGGGTAAGCACTTACTGACAAAAACAGTTTTACATATTTGCAGTTCAGGATCTGGCTGGAAGTGCTCTTCAAGAAAACAGAAGGCAAGAAATTCACATCTTTGGAACTATCTGTGATGATAAGGCCTGCCTTCATGTGTGTGCTCTTCTAAGGTTGTGGCTAGAAGAGCTGGCGGAGCGGAGTACTTCAGGTCTTCAGGAAAACTGTGTCTGTAGCCTACTTTCTTCCCTTTTCGTTTTTTTTAGAGGATATATCACAAGGTTTGTGCTGTAAAGCCAGCTTCAGCTGGAAGCATCCTTTCTATAGATGCAATTTTGTTTTAGCCCACTCATCTGCAAAATAATCAAAATTATAGACAGCCTGCAGACTGTGTGCTCAGCTGGACATGTAGAGTTCATCCTAAAGATAAGCAATATCCATCAAAGGGATTTACAGCTCAGCTCTGCTAATTGTGTACCTCTTTATCTTACCATTTTATTTCTGCTAGCTTTTCTTCTGCATGGTAGAAATAATTATGGCATATTTTGGACCTGTACAGGAGTCACAGATCTATATTTTTCTCCCACTCTAGTGTTATACCTATAATGTAACAGGAACTGCCGTCTTGTTTGAATTACTGTTGTGTTGTGTTTGGATGCTGCTGTGTCTAGTGGTCAAAGCAATGAGAAAAGTAGCTCATAATCTGTGAAACACATGAAACACATGAACTACATTCCTGCGACATTTAGAATACTTGGCAGAGAGAGAGTGTTGATTGAAAATGAGCAAAGCAGTGTTACCTTTCCTTGTAGTTTGCTTTATGTTATGGTGGCTAAGAATGCTGTTGCTTAATAATTTTTAATTGTTTTTCTTTTAGGCTAGGATGCCAGATGCTTTAGTTTGGTGGGGTTTTTTGTTTGGGTTTTTTTTGGTTTTTTTGTTGTTTGTGGGGTTTTTGTGGGTTTTTTTGGTGTTTTGTTTTGTTGGTTTTTTGCTTTGTTTGGTTTTTTGGTGCAGAAAAAACACATTCATCACCACATACCACTGCTTGTTTCCTAGTATATAACTGACATCTTAAAAGGAGAAAACCCCCTGAAACTCACTGCACATTAAGTTGACTGATTCTGTACCAGAAGGACCTTGACTGGGCATTTAGGTTTTATTACCTTTTACAGTGTTTATCCTCTATGAGATAAATTTGTAGAATTGAGAAAATGTGTCAATATAATAACTAATACATCAGCTATAAACATCTCTTTGCCTCACTGAGGACAGAAAAGAGAACAAACCTTACATTCAATACTAAGCCCCACTAAGACAGTTTTTAACATGAAAAGGAATAATAAATCATTAAGTGGGAAAGTGGCAGAATACACAGCTGAATACTACTGCATACTTCGTGTCAGACTCTCAACTATCCAAGCCTTGGTGGGTTTATTTAGCCAAAGCTTCCTCCACATGGAAGGTATCGAAGGAAGCCTTGAACCCTCAAACGTTGATGCACACTCCCACCAAACTTCACAGGATGTGATGGGATACATCCTTATGCCATGCCACAAAAACAAATCTGACAGGTTGCAATACAGCATTCTTGTTATTTTGGACATGTGGGTCAGGAAAGCAACCAAAAGCTATCATTATGACACAATTCCCAGGGAATTCCTGTGCCAAATACTTTGTGATAGGTCTAGAGCATGTCAAACGTGAACACTCTGCAGCAGCTCATCCAGGAACCAGGCTTTCCTCACTGTGGTACCCAAGGCTGTGGTAGCCGTGGGTAGCTCCTGGGAATTCCTAACCTAAAGCAGCGTCTGTTGTCTGGTTGAAGAAGTCAGGGATCTCAGAGGGGGAATGGACTCAGGAAACTGAACGTTCATTCTTCCATCAGAGCTCTGCTTTCATTTCTATACTTGCAGGCAATATTACTGCGTGATAGGTAATAGCTATAATAGCATAAAAGTATTAATTTATGGTAGGTATATGATGCATATACTATATGTGTCCTTGCAAAAGCCAGAAGAAGAAAGCCTCAGCACTCTACTTATTTCTAGAGGACACACACTTTAAAATGGGTTCTTATGTTGTCACTTTCTTTCAATTGGTTGAACTTGCTCCTCATAGCACAGCAATTTGCCTGTGGTCCAGCTGGCATATAGCTAGCCAGAGTCTTCAAGGAATCAGCTGGCAATGCAGGCCTTATTTACCTCTGGACAAGGGGCTTTGTCCATGGAGCATGGAGCATTGTCTGACTGATTCTGTAATCCAGGGTGAGACCAGGGACTTGATCTGAAGGACAAGATGACATCAGCTCAGGTGATGAGGTGCCTGTAGGCTGAACTGGTAGTGGGAGAGGGGAGGGCCATGACTATGGATCTCCTTTCCTTCTCCTCTTAACACACAGTAACTAATCACATTTGGTTTGTTTTCAAACAAAATAATTACCTTTTTTTATAAAAAACCCGCTGATGTTCTTGAGTACAGCAAGGATAACTCACAGCCTACATTATTGTACATACTCAATACCACCTAAATTGTGCCAAATTGGTAGAATAAAGCTCTGTTTAACCTCATGCAGCGGTCTCAGGGCTCCATAGCTGTGTACTTCAGGGGCCAGCTCTGGTAACAGAGGTGTAGCACTCACTGCTGTCTTCAGAGCATTTGTTACTGGGGATTAGTAGTTTTCCCATAGCACCCAAAAACCCTGGCTCTGGTGCAGAGCCCCCATGTTCTCAGAGCTGCATGAGTATGCAGAGGTGTTGTCTTTGTAATATTTCAGCTTGATCCAAAAAAAAAAAAAAAAAGGAGCCTGCGGGAGCAAGGTTTGGGTTGGCTGTAAACCAGCATGTGCACAGTTTAATAACAGATCTATGTTCAGTGATTTCAGCTCTTATCTTTTAATCAGAAGCTATAGGACCCTAACCCAATTTTAAACAGCTTACAAGTGCAGATTTTAAGATTTTCTTTTCTTTGTACTGAGGTAAGTAGTGAGAAAAATCACTGTTATGGAAAAAAACTCTTACAGAAACTATTATTACTCCACAGGTCTTAAGTTTTTCTACCAGCTTCAAAGTTGCTGTTTCCAGGTCCCTTTTAATTAATCCTGGTAACTGAAGGATTTGACAAAAGTTTGTGAACCCCTATCCTTACAGGGTTTTCAATTACATTAATTAATTAGTTTTGTATAAATCAATTCACACAGCTGAATAGGCCTAATTAAAAATAAATACATTTACAAGCTATCTTATTATGGCAGCATTAAGGGTAATGAGTTCATTAAGCATCACGTGAAGACATTTTCAGGCTGAGGGGTACAGGCTGCAACATGTTGAAGACACTCGCTGCTGAGGAAAGGAGGCTCTGCCAGCAGAGATTAGCCTATCTGCAACAAAAGCTTTTACTTCAAAGATCATAGATAACATTGGAGGGCTTAATGAGCGTATATTTTTAAAATGTAAATAGGAGGATCTAGTGGGCACACAAATTGCATAACACTCATAGCACACCCTCTGCTCTTGCTTATGGAAGTAAAGAGAGTAAAAGTTAACAGGTTACGTACGTCACTCTCCCTGTTTCTAGGGCCTGTTCTGCTTCTAGATTGATTCCTATTAGTGCAGGAGTGCGTTAATAATTGAAATAGTATCACAAGCTTGGAATAGCTGCTGCACACCCCATTTGTCTGAGTACCCCTTTTGATGAGGTTAGTCCCAAAATGCTCAGCTGTTAACTGAAATAAATATAAGGTGTCTCGGCACACTGTTGTGCTGCTCTGCTTTTAAAAGGGTGAATTTCCGAAAAAAACTCTTTCAGATCACAATAACATAAAAAGCTTTATGGGTAATACTGAAAATGGGATTTATTTTATGTTACGCAGGACTGATAATTGATTCTTTAAAAGTTTGCTGTGTTTTCACATGAAACATTAAAATGTTATGTGCTGAACTGACAGACAGAGGAAATTTTTAATATGCTGAAATAAAATGTGCTTAAATAACCCTCCCCAATCGTCTTTCATTCTTTGCTTATACTGCGAACCAGCCATCACTTTTAAGTTTTAATAAGTTTCATATGTTTTGTAGAGGAACTGTGTTTGGTTAATTCTAACCTTTAATTAGTAGCCTCTGGATTGGTGTATACCCCAGGCACGGGGATGTTATTAGTGTGAACTGAAAGCTATGTGTGTTACTCCATAACAGATCAAAACAAACCTTGTATGCTCTGACAGCATTAAACCCCACTGAGACCTTGTGCAGGATATGGTTTTCCACTTGCAAAAGAAAATAGTAATTCACAAGCCTTTGCCAGATGTTGTCCTCCCATACTTATATACCTACTGAGTAGGTGGTCACCTAGGGTAAAGCCAAGTGTGCCCTGTTAGAGCATTTGTCAGACTAAATAATTTCTTGAGGTCTTTTTCTTCCCATTTTTCTTTCTTTTTCTTTTTCCCCTCTTTTTTTTTTCAAGAATAATAACAGCAAAAAATTTTAAAAAGCTGTGCTGGAAAATGGCTGTTTACTATGAATAGGATCCTGTTGTTTTCCAAGAGGAATGCAGGGCCTTGCTCATGATCTCTTGAAGAGAGAAGGCTTAGAGGCACAAAGGAGCCTGTTGAAGACTTGATTTCTGCTGAACAACGTCCCTAGAGACCACGCTGCACCAGAAGTGCTGCAGTAACACGAAATCATGAGACAAACAAAATGAAGAGAACAGGAGATTGCAATAGAATGCTTTGAAATGCGACTTCAGAAGACATTCTTTTGTTACAATTAGAGATGTTCCTGTGACCAAATAGAAGAGTCCCCTAAATGAGAATAAAATATACTGCTGGTTGCTCATCCCTGGCATTTTATTACCATGTAGATAGCTGGTACAAATGGGTACTACTCTCAGACTCTTATCAGATTTTACCAGGTCAGCAAAAGTCATCTTTGTTATCTGTAAAATTTTTTTCCCAGACAAAAAGGTTTAAACTTTGCCTGGAAAAGAGAAGCTTAAACAAAAAAATTGTACTCAACCTTTATCTAAATTTTCTTTGGAAACAGCTTGGGTGACCCCACCTTGGTGTTTTTTACATACTCAGCTGTAAACACAAAAACATAGCTTACATGTTGTAAATGTTGTTGCAACTTTTGTAGTTCAAGAATAAAAGTGAGGCAGGATTGTGGACAGAAATTAAAATTAAATCAGTGTTCCATAATTAGAAAATATAGAATAATTTTTAAACTTAATCTTCTTTAATAATTTTATGTAAAATTCTGTAAGTAAAAGGAGAGGTTTCTGGTGTTTTAGGATGTGCAGATGGCTTTTATTTTTTCCAGGAGATTTTATAAACATGGCAAGTAACTACTGCAAGTGATTTTATACAGTAAAAAGCATTAAGATGGCTTTTTAAAAGAAATTAAGTTCTCCCTGGCTTCTGGACTTTTTGAGAAGAATGAGATAAACTTTTGACTCTGAATGCCATAAGGTACTTATGGTATGACTGCTTGAAGCCACAAAAATCTTATCTGCTGCCATAGTGAAAACCAGCCTGTGAACATCAGACATTCAGTGACATACTTGCATGATCTATTTTTGACCAGATCTAATGTAAGCATGTAAGCATTGTGATAAAGGGCAGGTCCTGCCAACAAGTCTGCACATGAAGTGAAGTGCAATTGCCGAAGCCAGCGGTGTCACAGAGCAGTCCTGCAGATCTCCTTCCCGGAGCAGTTCGATGGAGCCATGCCTCTGTGCACAGGTACTCTCCTGCAGGATCAGGCCTGTCTGCAGGCACGTGGAAGCGCTTTGCTGATTGCTTTGCTGCTTGCCTGAGTAACTTCTCAATAAACATAGTGCAGCGAGTGCCTTCCTTTATTCCATTAAAAAGCAGATTTAGTTGTATCGATAGAGACCTTCCTCAGGGAAGTCAGCATCTGTCATAGGAGTGAATTAAAACTAGTCACACAGCTATTAGGTTACAGTACATAGAATGCAATGATGTTTCGTTGTTGAGGAGCGCCACACTGGCAACTGATTTTGAGCAATACTCCTGTATCTGGCTTTTCATGCATCTCGGATTTAGTGGTATTACATTCTGTGTCCATGTAATCAAAGGAAAAATCTTCTGTCTCATTGGCAACAAGAACAAACTATTTCTATGAACCTGGCTTTAAGGGCTTCCAGTATTAAATTTTGTGTGTAAAAGAAACCAATAAAAACCTGAGCTAAGCCTTGAGGTTTTAGAAGAAATGTGAAAAGCCAGGGTAGTTTTTCTCCTTGTTTTTTATCTTTTTTCTTCCTCTTTCTTTTTAATAAACAGACAAGGCAAATCTTTCAACAGCCTCTGCAGTGTACATCTTTCTCTACAGGTAAACAGTGCAGGTCATTTCTTTCAAACATGTCATCTTCCTGAGATTAAACCTGGATTAATCTCTTCTTTAGACAGGTGACTTTCCATTCCTTGACAGAAATCTGAGCAGCATGAAAAATGGTTCTGGTCAAAATTACAGATCAGCTGGAAGTTCACAAGCAGTCGCACAGGATTTCCTCTGGAGAACTGACTGACTGACTGACTGGCTGGCTGACTGAGAGCCATTTTATTTGTCAGTTATGTTGTTTTCCTCCAGAGGATAATAGACAAGCAAATTAATTAGTGAAAATAAGCTACAAAACCATCAAAACATTCAGGCAAAGCTTCACTCAAACGAACATGTTCAGTGAAACAGAAACTTGGACTGGCAGCTCTCTGTTTTTACACTATTTGTTGATTCTACTGACAGCTTTAATCATTGCTGAGCTGACATTTTGGTGGTACAAATGAGTAAATAAAATGTCAGTTTTGCTTACAATGACATTGAACATAACTGTTCAACCTTGACAGGTCTATATTTGTAGACAAGATAATAATTTCTTTAGACTTTCCTGCAAGAATAACATGTCTAAAATCTGCACTGCTACCACATACATGGCCTGTAAACACTAAAAGTCAGCTATTTGTATATTTATGATCTTTTGAAAAAAACTAATGGTGTCATTTTTTTTTTTTCGTGGTCAGAAGGGCAACACAGCCAACATGCACCCAGCTCCAGATCACAGAGCAAAATCCCCACCTCACCAAAACTGATGGGAGTCCCTCTATCAGCTCCTGTGGGCTCAGTGTTGACTCTTCCAAGGGTTGCACAAAACTCCAAGTTTTTCTGCTAAAAATCTTGTGTCAAAGAGGTTCTTTGTTTAAGGCATAACCTGAGTTGTCTGTCAAATGTGGGCCCTGATCCAGCAAAGCACTTAAGCACATGTGTAGTGTTGTTGAAACCAACGGGACTACCGCTCACATGCTTAAAGTCATGCGTGTGTTTAAGTGCTTTGCCGGCCTGAAGCCTTGCAGAAGTCCTTTATATCATGTTGATTTCAAAGTACATTTCGTTATTACATCACCATGCTGTTCTTGGCAAGGAATGAATTAATAAATGAGACAAGGAGAGGTCCGGCAGGAGCTGCTGGGGGAGTGGGACACTGCATTCCTTTCAAAACAAGGTTGTGGCAATAAGTTTTTGGGAGACATGAATCAGCCACGTAGGCAGATATAAATAACATGAAGCAGCCGGGCCAGGTGACATACTGCTGCACTTTGTATATTGCAAGAACATATCAATACTGGGTACATTGTGCTTTTAATCTTTCCACAGACTTGGCATCCACCCACCCTCCAAGGCTAACCGTATTCTGGTCAGTGTGAGAATGCACTCGCCCTTCTCTCTGCACAGGATTTTAATGCTGTTTCACAGCCTGGGATTGCATGGCTGGAGATCAGCCCTGTTGTAAAGCCACAGTATTGGCATGCAAGTGCTTTATAGATATATGAAAGCCAAAACGTCTCCCTTGAGGACACAGTGGTAACCATAGGGTTGGGTGAGATACATGCTCTCAAATCACAAGCTGAGCTCTTCCAGAGGGATGCTCTGTTGTATCCTGGACCATGTGGCCGTAACTATGTTGCTGTTTGAATGCTGGAATCAAAGCTGAGCAGCTTTCACATGCACAGTCCTGTTCAGATCATGCATTTTGAGAAGTCCAGGAACCTGCTGCCGTGACGTGGCCATGGTACTTACCAGCAGCCAACCTGGCACCCTGTTGCTGGTGGGTTGTGTTGGCAGCCAGAGCCCTGCCTGTGAGTGAGATCTCAGAGCCCCTGTTGCAGAGAGCCCTGTACCACCACGTCAAGGCATTGCACTCTCACTGACAGCTCACCCAGGCCAGCGAGATGCTGTGGAACCTGCAGGCACCATGTGCTCAGATAAAGATGGTGGCAAAAGCCACACTGGTGTCTCCCCTTGTCATGGTCCTGCTTAGGAAAGGAGCAGCTAAGTGGAAAAGAAAGAGTGCTCTGGGGAATAGGGCAGGAAAAAGAGGACAGGTATAGAAGGGACGAGTAAGGAGGAAGAAGAGGAGCAAGAGGGTAGCAAACAAAAACTATATGAAAGAAATGTCCTAGAAACAGCTGAAGGTCCCTTTTGGGACCTCTCAGTGAGGAACTGCTTAAGTGATGATGGGGATGGGGGTGCAGCTATGCTCAAGTGTGATGGTGAAAGCACGTGTTCTGTGCTGCGAGAAGAGGGTGCCAGGGTGGAAATCTGGGAGTGGAAATTTGGTAACACAAAGCGTCTGGTTTGTTGTTATCTAGGAAAGGCATTGATGCCCCTTTCATTTTTCTGGGATTGGGTTAAGTATTGACTTTTATTGATCGCGTGAATGGGAGGGAACAATGGAAGCTATGGAGCTTTCTAAATAATTTTCACACACAATAAAATATCAATAAATAGCACAAATATAGTTCCTCTTCCCTTTGAAAGTTTCTTTTAAGGAAGCCACTGTGCTACAGATACTGACAAGCAGCTGGAAGAAACAACTTCCAGTGCTGTGAAGGCCAGTGGGAAGAGGGGCCAAGCCGTCAGAGCCTCAGCTTCATATGCCTTTTGTGTTGAAATCTGCAAAATCTTGTAAGGAAGGACAAGGGATTTATGTATCATTTCATTTGGGAGTTCTAGAAGTTTGGGCCCATTTTTCTTTTTTTTTTTTTTTGCACTCTTTTGATTTATTTGCTTATTGTTACTGATAGATTATTTTAATGCCATTCAGGACCAGAACACAACTGATCATGTAATTGAATGTAAACAAAGTAAAACCAACTACAGTTTTCTAATCTGAAAAGGGGCCTGATTTAGATTTTTTCCTTGAACTAGGACTCAGTGTCCCCTTTGATGAAAGTTGGAGGAAAGCTCTCAGCAACAGCTTAAGTACACATTGCCAAACTCACAACAGAGAAGGAGCAATCACACACTTTCAAGAGGATGTTTTGCATCCGGTTGTTTGAGCAGGATGTGGCACTGCTGCTATCATGAAGGCTGAATTGATGCTTTTCCTGGGAAACATCATTTGGAGAAGAGCTATGATCATCTTTTCTGATAGATACATTGCACAGCACTGGAACCTGATACAAAATGAGTACCTAATCCAAAACCCTGTCACCAGTGGTAAAGTTTCTGTGCTTTCTCTGGGGTTTGGATCAATTTCTCTGTCTGTAATTGCTGATATAGGAGGAATGTTATTTTTGCTGTGGTACTTGCATTAAAACAGAGCTATCATTTGATCGAGGTTGTTGCAGTATGTTTGCTAACAGACTCAACTTCTTTGAAGGATTTAAATCTGCTAAACCATCTGGGAAAGTGAAGATAATGCAGAATGTAATTTTAATGTATGTACATCTAATGCAAAAGGTAATTTTAATCAATGACAGAAGCAAACTACTTTATACAATCTGATTCTTATCTGCAATTCTTAAGAATAGCGCACCACAGCTTTTACATTTCTTCTTTTAAGAGAGATACTTTCAAATTATTCTCCTTTTGAAAAGGATTCAGGAGAGAGGCAAAAAGAAGAGCTTGTGACAACACACAGCAGGACATGTGTTATGTTCCCAGAGCCTGCCACATTCAGCTTACCTCTGTGTGCATCTAGCTGTGCTGGAGAAGGAATTACCTCTCCAGTCTGACCCCTGCAGCTCATTGCTGCCCGCCTGCAGAGGGAAGCTTCAACAGACAAGGGTACACAGCTTTTTTGTAGCTCAGCATATCTCATTTTGAGCCATTTTGAGTTGCAGATGCTGGCTAGCATGGGTTTTTGTCTGGAGCAGTTTTGGGAACACTGCCCAAGTAGGAGCTTCCTCCGGCAAGTGATGAGTATCTTAGTGCTATGTCATTATGCTTTGCCACCTCCCAGAGCCCCTTGGCCACGGGTTGCCTGCACAGAGCACTCTCCATTCTGGACCTCGCTGGCGAGCCACTACAGCTGTAGACGGGGCTGTGGTGAGGGCTGCGGTGAGGGCTGCTGCGCAAGCTGAGCCCGTGGAGGTCTCACCAGGAAAAGGTCAAAGACGCTGACAAAGTGCACCTTTTAAAAATCGCTGAGATATCTAACCTCTGTCACCAGAGAGAAGTTAGATGTGAAAAATCCTCTTGAGATCATTGCAGGGGTTCTAAACTTCTGCATGAGCTGAGCCAAGTGGCTCTGTTTGAGAAAGGTGCCTGTAAACTAAGTTTAGAGGAAGGAAGTGTTAATTTAGGTAGGGGGTGTCAATGCATGGACAGGCTATGGGTAAAACTGACGGCACTTCCCAAAAAGAATAGGTTGCTATACAGCAGTAGAAATCGGGGAGGGCAGAGGTCTTTTGGGAGGGGCAGGGAAGGAAAATCCTTCAGCCTGTGAAATGCACTCGGGAAGGGAGAAAGGGAGCACCTGGTCGCTATTTACCACTTTCCTGCGCTCCTCTGCCCTCTGCTCCACTTGGCTGGGAGCAGTGATGGTGTTAATCAGTTTTCAAAGATGGCATTTCTTCTGCATGACACTGTTTACTCTGGGTGTAGGAGGAGGTGACCCACTGATTATCCTGATGGACCAAAGGGGCAGAAAGTCAAGTTTCAAGCTATTGCTGTGACTTAAGAAGCATGCAACTCTTTTGCCTCTGGACATAATCAAGTCAACATGTTCAGTATTGGTTTATGCTTAAAAAGCAAAGTAAAAGCAGATGAAGTGTATTTATAGGTTCATCAGCCAATGAATGATGAAATGGAAAAAGAAATTAATAGGAAAATGTCAGCCGGGATAGAGGAGGGAATCAGTGTGAAGTTCACATCCAGACCTACAATTTGGAGTTAATTCCAAAGACAAGGGTATCTTGATTTACAGTAGAAAAAAAATTGACACCTTATCAACTCTGAATTTAAATGTAAACCATAAAAAAAAATAGTGTGAAGAAGATCCTTTTGCCAGATTACCTCAGGCTAGGAAGGTTAAGAGGCACTAAGGTCTGGCCGCGTGAAAATGTGTGGCTTTGATTTAAAGCTCAAAATCTTAAATAAAAAAGGGAACATAGAAAGCAATGTTGCAACAATGAAGCCCAGTCTCTCTTACACTTCCCAGCTCCAGATAAACTTGGATGTAACTCTGAGAGCAGTGAACAGAAAAGTAGAGGAGGAAAATGCCTCTTTGCTCTGTGATTTTCTGCTCTGCTAATATTGCTCCTTTTTGTGCAAGCAAAAATTTGAAATTTAAAAGCTATTTTTGGCAACATGAAATACAGGGACAAGCAGAAAGAAACAGCAGCCTTGTTAACTGAAATGTAAGGGCAGGCTAGTAACACAGGATACCATCACTGGACCATCCATCTTTTAAAAATGATTTAGGGAGTTGAGAAGAAGACTTTATATTTCATAAAAATCTCATTGCCTGACCCAGTCCAGTATTTAAGAGAAAGAGATATGAGGAAAGCAGCATAATGAAACCCAGCCTAAAGAGGCCAGACTAGAACAAAGGAGTTGCTGTTGATTTTGTGTCAAGCTTTGCCACAGTTCCACTGTGTGAGCTGGAGCACGTCTTTATGTCCATGCTGCCATCAAAGGTGTGATTGCAGCTCATATGTTCGTGCCCTCAAGCACACTTTGCATCAGTTTAGCCATCTGTACCAGAGCCATCATACGCTTTTACCTCTTTTAAAGGCTGTAGCAAAGACTGACGTAATCCAAGTTTGCAAAAGCTTTTGTGGTCTACTGATGAAAAGCATAGAAATGCAAGATGCTGTAATATTTCTACTTATTGAACCTACTGGTAGAGGCATGTGTTTGCTGCTGGAAGAGTCCTTTAATAAAACAAAATCCATTGCTCATCCACTTTTTTCTGGCTGCAAAACTATTGCTGTGAATTGACGCAGGATTAAAAATCTAAGCCAGAGCACAGAACTGAGCAATACTACACATATATATGTTCTTGGCAGTGCCTTGATGCAGATCATGACCACGATCTGTTTAATGAATGTATGTTATTTAATGATCCATCCGGTGTTGATTTAGGAAAGAACAAACTGGAATATTTGTGCTCAAATGGCAGCTAGGAGAAGATGGCTCAAAATGAACTGTTCCCTTGGTTCTGGTAGATCTCAGGGCTAGAAGCAACCCCTTGAAATGGCTTTAAATGAGCCCGAGCGGAGTTTACACACTGATGTTCATAATACAATTCATGTTTCAGAAAAGTAATGACTGAGAACACACGCATAATAGAGGCTCAGTGAACAAAGCTTGTAATGTATAATTTGCAAGGAATATTTCTTTAAAAATGTAAAGCAGGAATATCACTTATCATTCCCACATGGAACAAGTGGTGAAAAGGTTGTGGAAATAATTTTTATTGTTATCATATGTTTTCCCTAAATGTTGCTATAGGAGTAAACTGGTTTTGGTATTACTTACAATATGCTATTGTTTGACATCCAGCATTACACTTGTGTTTGAATAGCTTGCCCTTGTAGCATCCTTCTTTGCCTTTGTTGATTAAGTCAGAGATAAATATACCATTGTTTTCATGGCGTATAAAAACTATTCAGTCTCCTGCTGGGTGACTGAATATTAAAAGAATGGCAGGAGTGATCTTAGTGGAATAACACACTTGGACAGTTATTCTTTGGACTAAGGGACCAAGGTTTAATGCTCTGATCCAGTTTCCTTCAATTCCTTTGCCCTAGGATGGTTCACACAGCTCCCGGAGACACTGGCTGACTGTATGACTCTCACTGCTACCCAGCTCCGCCTCTGAGGAGGAATTTGCAGCCTGAAGCAGGTCTATAGGACTTGGAGATGAATAAAACTTCCTATAGTTGATTTCATTTGACTTGTGTGGTCAAAATGAATCATTGTGGGTCTCCTGTGAAAGGTGATCAAGGAGGTTCTGCTAAAAAATGTCTGAGTCTCTCTCAGAATGTATTTCAAATTTTAGAAAAACATGGAGATGTAGAGGATGAGATAGTTTTCAATGTTCCATTTTTATGGTTTTCAGGGGAATACTTGAAGTTTAGAATAAGAAATACATACATTTGTTCTTGCTTGCTTTTTTTTGTCAGAACATCTCATTTTCTGACCATATATTGCCACTTCCATGTGAAAGGCACAGCAGGTCAGAGTTTTATTCCATGGAAAACAGCTGCAGTAAGTTAGCAGACATCCCTCACTGTGTTCCAGCTGCTGAGAAACAGTTGAGTTCTGCTGATGTCAATGGACACCAGTGCTCCATCCCTGGAAGTGTTCACGGTCAGGTTGAATGGGGCTCTGAGCAACCTGGTTTAGTGAAAGTTGTCCCTGCCTATGGCAGCGGTGTTGGAACTCGGTGATCTTTAAAGTGCCTTCCAACTCAAACCATTCCATGATTCTATGATATATCATACCTAACCGTATTTTTAAATATATTCACTTCTATCAAAAGTTAAGGAGTCTGGGATCACCTGACACAACTCCAATTCACTCTTCTCAATGTGAAAATTAAAAATGAAAACAACAGTGCTTTTCTTATGCTTAAAGAGATACAATGCAGAAATATAAAGCTAAACAGATGTTAAGATATGTAGGTATGTAAAGGACTCAGTGTTTTAGAAGCTCAGTGAATCCCCAAGGGCTTTTGAAGAGACTGAGAATCTCGAGATGCTGGCAGGGTCACTGAATGAGGTACACTGTCAGGGCTGATCACTAAATCACAGGATGGTTGGGGTTGGAAAGGACTCTGAATGACATCTCATCCACCCACCCCCTGCCCAAGCAGGACCACATAGACGAGTGGCCAAAAACTGTGTCCAGGTGCATTTTGAATATCTTCAAGGATGGAAGACTCCATAATATCTCTGAACAGCCTGTGCCACCTCAAAATGAAAATATGTTTCCTGATTTTTGGGAGGAATCTCCTGTGTTTCAATTTGATCCCATAACTAGGCACCACTGAAAAGAGCTTGGCTCTGTCTTCCTTATCACCCTCTCTTCAGGTGTTTATACACACCGATAATATCCACCCCCAGAGCCTTCTCTTCCCTAGACTGAACAGTCCCAGCTCACAGCCGTTCCACACGGAAGAGATGTTTCTGTCCCTTCATCATCTTTGTGGCCCTTGGTTGAACTCTCTCCAGTATGTCCATGTCTGTCTTTTACTGGGAACCCAGATCTTGACCTAGTGCTTCAGGTGTGGCCTCACTAGTGCTGAGGGAAAGGATCACCTGCCTTGACCTGCCGGCACCAGGGTGCATTTATTACAAGGAGGCATTTATTACAACCATGTTCCTTTTGACACTGTTTATCATCTACAGGGTTTGCAGTGTTTTAGTGTTCTCAAAGGCATCCAGTTTTCTACTTTGAATTTCTGAAGATAGCTCAGCCCATGCAAGCAAGACGGGCAATATCCATTGTCAGCAAAAAAAAGACCTTGATTGCTCAGCACAAGGTCAGAACATCCATTGGTGGAGCACAGCCAGGACCGCTCCAGCCAGGACTGCTCCAGCCTGGCAGCTGCCATGGTCTCCTGGACACTCTGGGTTGGTGCAAGGCCCAGAAAACTTTAATAAATTAGCCCTGCTGAAAAGAGGTGAGGTGACAAATATTTTTGCTGGTTATCTCATAGAAAAGCTGTGCAAGCCAAAGGAGAGAGTGACCTGCTGCATGGCCCTGCCAAGGCCTCTTTACTCCTCTAGCTCTCTTTCTCCCTTCACACTCCTCCATTGCTGAGTATCAGTACAAAATCCTTACTGCCTAGTGTGCCAGTGGCGTGCAGGGAGTTACCCCTGAGATTGTCCATATTTTCTACTACACAGTATTTCTGCATAGACCGGGTCTGGTAATACAAAAGCGGCAAAATGTCAGGAAAAAAGTCCCTGGAAAATACCCTAAGACTGCTGCTGTTCCCCTTTTAGGGGCATGAAGTAACTTAATTTCAGGGGCAGCACAGAGAAATCCATGTCTCTGCAGGAGTTTGCCATTAGCTGGGAATGACATGGTACTCTCTGCTATGTGGGCTAACATCCACAAAAAAGGGGTGAGGACCTGCCTGAGCCTGCAATCACATTTCACATACTTCACTTAGTACCCTCTGAGGTGCACCACAGATATTTTATCAGATAAGCAACCCCTCGCATTGAAGTGTAGCAATTCAATGAACTTACGTCTTCCTTTAAAAGCAACTTGCTTTCAAACAATGGTGCACTATGTCAAAAATACATGTTGTGTAGCTTACATAAAGTTTTAATCTCATTTTCAGTAATTGTTTAAACAGAAATGTTTCATTTTATATAAACATTCACATTATGTTAAGCTGTATTCTACTTCTGTGTACTAACAAAGGTCACAAATAGAGTAATAAGTGTTTGAGGTTTGCAGGATTGCTTTGATGTAAATTCTATTTGCCACTGGTATTCTTCATTTACCACATATATCCCCAGAGAACAGCTTGCCTGCATAGCTCATAAATTTGTTATAAATCATAATGCTTCTATTACATCATTTCCAACCTATCCGAGCTAAATACACAATGTGATTTTTTTTTTCCTCCCTATGTGAAATTTCCAGTTTGGTGGCATATCTGCTGCATAATAAATTCCAGACAGTCATTCTTTCATGGTATATCTAATGTCTGCATTTTGGACCCAATCTAGCTGATTATTGAAATCTGTGGGAGTTTGCCAGCAGTTACAACAGGACTAGAATTGTGTCCTCTTTGTGTCTAACTTGCCTTTGTTGGAGCAGCATGCTGGTTTGGAACCAGTTTCTGATGAGAATGTATCTGGAGCTGCAAACACCAAATGTATTAATTGTCTGCTGAAATGCTGGGTTTGGTGCCAGCAGTAAGTGTTGGGTTTCTAATTCAATGCTGTTTGTTTTCTCTTATGATTTAGTGCCACAAAATTCATCTGTTACACTTTGCACCAAAGGCAAATGAGGAAAATGTTGGCTTATAATGAACATTTCTGCAATCTGGCAAAAGAAGGGCAGTGATGCACCATATTTCTGTTTGGTTTCTACTGTGCATACTTTCATTCCAAAATAGGGAAGGGGAAAAAATTATGTGATTTTATGTGACAGTATTAGCAATGCTATTTATTAAATCTTGTTGAAAGATAAGTCTGTTAGTGTAAGCCACCATTTGCAAGCTTTTTAAAATACACATCAGTCTCCAGAAGTGCATATTCTATTGAATTCAGTGAAATTATCCATATGCATTCGGTTATTCAGTTCAATGTCTGCAGTGTTGTGACTTTCTTTGGTAGGAAGCAGAAAGGTGAGATCAAGCTCCTGGTTTATAATATTCGGAAATATTCAGACTAAAAATGGCAAATACATCCAAGTCATAGTAAGCATGTGCTCTGCTTTTGATCAGGGGCATGATTTGATGCTTACATGGGGGTCTACCTGTTTTCTGCTTATCTCCAGTAGCAATATAATGATGAATAAAACTAAAACTGCCTGAATAATGAAACGATATTCCCTGTGTCTTTTTAGTGCTTATCACAGTGAGTCAAGCATTCCTCATGGCTTGTTGTTTCCCTGCTCTGGGTCTCGTGGAAAATCCTCGAGTGTAGGCAGCCTTCTGCTGATGAACATATTGACAACTGTCATCTCCAAGAGCTTTCTTCTCGACCCCAGTCAAACCACCCTACAGGGGAGCAGTGTACCTGCAGAGCTGAAGCAAGAGTCAAGAAGACAGACACAGCAATGGGTCAGTTGGGTACATTTTTGCCAGCAATTTCCCACGTAGCCCAAGTCCATTTAAAACACAAACCACCTATCAAGAAATCCCTTGAAATTATTTACTGTTTTATGATTGCAAAGTATGGCAACATAATACCTTTAATGGAAGCCCAAATAAACGGCATATGCTGTAAAGCGTCTATGAACGGGTTTTATGAGTTTGAATTCTTACGTCACATACTGGTAGCAATCATGACTTCAGCAAATGCCTTGGGGACATAGAAGAGTGTATAGAGAGTTTTAATGAAGGTATAAACTGATAATATTTATTTTAAAAGTGTATTATCACACTGAGAGAGCAGGTGGGGGAAATGTCACAAATAATGAAAAGATTTATTGTTGCAAAGTGCTTTACAAGTGTTATAATATGTTAAAAAATAGTGGTCTCCAGTAAAGGCATTGGCTGCATGGGGCAGTCCCACTAGCTCAGCTCTTAGGCAAGCATCACAAAGACTCTATGGACTGGGGCTAAGGGACAACATGATGATCGTGCTGATGGCTCATAGCAATGAACATCTGCCCTTGGTCTGTCTGATCCAAAGGGCTGACGCAAGAGGTTAGTGGTTTATGGAGACCAGGATATACGGGGCATGTTTGGATGCACCCCTGAGCCATGTTGGGATAAACTGTTATTAACTGACTATCCTGACCTTGACATCCTTACAAGCATGCTTGGTGGCAGACTGTAACCAGCCCTTAGTCCTTGGTGGGAGCCATTTTCTGCACATATTGCCAAGTTAAGACAATGGTATGTGACTGCTTCAGCTGGAAATGTTTTAAAACCACCTCTGGTGTGACTAAGTGTTCTCATCCTCTTCCCATCCCATAATATACTCATCTCCATTTTCGTTTTAAAATTTTAATTTTATAGTACCAGAAACATGATTGATTTTTCTGATTACTAGTTGAAATGAAATTCCTTTACAACTGAGTAAATATCCCATGTATAACCTTCCTCTCCTCAAAACTTTAAGATCACACACAGTTATGAAACTATTCCACAGCTGATGTATTTATGATCAAGCATTTCTTGGCCATATTTGGTGTGTGTTTAGCTGTTTCAATATGTGTTCAGATACTCAGCAATCAAACAATTGTTCTATGTGAAATCACTTTATGAATCGCTTAAGTGGTGCCATTCCAATGGCATAGGAGAATCAGACCACCACTATTTCAGTGTTCATCCCTGGTCCCTCCCAGAAGAAGATGTCAGGAAGGTGTGTGAGTGTTTAGGCATAGTGAGATTAGGATTTGCAAAGTGTCCAGAGCGGATGCCAAGTAGAGAGTCATGAGAGAAAAACCAGAAATCATCTAGGGACCTGAATGCAAACCTAACCCATGAAGGTGATTGCCACAACTTTGGTACCACTGTCATGTTTAGACATATCTATTTAGACCTGTACTTGTCACTTGAGCTGTGCTGAAGTGACAGATCCCGCACACTGCAATCCTGCTGATGTCTCTGCTGCTATGGATTCAAGTCCCTCCAGCGTGATCCATTGGTGCAGACCCATGGGGACACACCAGAGCAGGCCCAGGGTAGAGACAGATGCACTGCAGAGAGTGAGGGGCAAAGAGAAGATTTTTCTCCTGCCCTGAAAGATGAAGTGTCACTGAGCTTACCACTCGTCCTCAGCAGAGGGCTTATGACAGGGCGTGTGAGCTGTGTGAGAGACTGGCAGTGACTGGAAATCACAAAGATCAGTGCTTTGCCTGCAGTGCGGGCTCCTAAACCATCTGGGGGAGGCATCCAACAGCTTTATCCTAACCCGCCACATGTGAGATACTCTGTGTGTTTCCTGAGCTAATGTTTTATGGGAAATACAACTCAGAAGACATCGATCCTGCTCTATGCTTCTATCACTTCACCCTTTGGAGCTTGCTGCTGTTGTGAGCACTCTCGCTGCCCTCATGCTTTGATCCAGCAGTGTGGATCCCCCACCAGCTGGTCCCTTCATGTGCATGAAGAAGCAGGTGACCCCACTAACATGTCTCTGCTCCCATCACCTGGATGGTTGCAACGAAACACAGCAAGGGTGGAGAGGCTGTGTTTTGGGGATGGGCAGCAGATGATCCTCTCCTGGTTTTGTTAGCATAGAAGCAGGAAGGAGCCTAGGAAAAAACTGCATCCCAGCACCCTTTCTTATAGCACTTCCCAATGTCTCTTGCTCCTGTCCATGAAAAAAGGCTCCTCCACTCACCCTGTATCCGGCCAGTACTCAGAACAAACTGGTGTAATATGTACCCTATTCACTGCAGGGAAGGAGGAAATGCTGGCTCCAGTGAACTTACAGGCAAAGCTTGGAGACTTATTCTTTATTCTAAAAGCACTTGATAGATGAGTTTCACCATTAGTATGAAGTACCATTAGTATCCTACGCCTCCTTTCAAACTGCTCTTTGATGTGACTGCTAAAGTACTGTGAGACCAGAATTTATAATGAAACTGAAATTTTATAACTTATACACACTATCTGTTGGGATAAAGTAATTAATTTTTTATTAAAGCATTTTTCTAAAATGTCCTCAAAAGATTTCCTGCCTAAAACATGCTGTTCTTTTTTCCCCACTAAGTTCTTTTTCTCTTCAGTGTGTTGCTTTTGTCTTTGTTTTGGAACTTGTACTTCTCCAAAAAAATGCTCATAAACCTTCACAAAAAGGGTCTTTTGGCTTATAGCTTTATTCAATAAATATGGTGGATCTGTAGCAAAAATGTTTTAGGAGTACTTGGGAAGAGTAGTCTACTTGCTGAGTACCAGAACAAAAAAGTTTGCTTCCCCAAAGGTTTAGAAAGATGCTTTCCAACATAGAGAAGTCTATTCTGATTTTGGTTACATTTGTACCACACTTTATAAACCATGGCCTTTTGAAGTATGAATGTGATTTCATGTACTTTAATTCTTATAAAGCTTTCAGGAATGCTTCAGCAAGTCTACGCAAGCCTTTCTGAATGCTAACCCCGTTCAGACAAGCATGAACTCTGTGGCTACAAACAAGATCCCAGCTGCCATAACCCCAGTGTAGGAACCAACCACGGAACAGGAGGGTGAGAGTTAGCAATTAGCTGTCATCCAAGATTAATACAGTTTTATTGCATGTCTCTGCAAATTACAGATTGATGTGGAACTAATGGTTTTCTTCAGTGCTGGCTTGTGCTGTGCTCAGGGGTACAAAATTAAGAGTAAAAAGATTATTTCTCAATAATTTGCACTCAAATTGCTGTTACTGTAATTTACTAATGAAATTCATAAAGTTCACTGTATCTATATTTTTTTTCTCTCTGTCCCATGCTGTTTTAATCCTTTTCCTTAAAATTTCTCTTTATTCTGCTAGAAGCAAATAGAATAAAAATAATAATGAAAACACAGTGCATGACAGCATAAATCTGAAGTGCTGTTGCTGTTTATATTCTAACACTTAAGCTTCATGAGTGATAATTCTGTTTGTAGATGCAGGAGAAAGAGAGATTGGCCAGTGTGGAAGGCCACAGGAGAATTCAGGCAAGGAGAGTGGTCTTTTTCTTCAGTTTTTCCTATACTAAAGTCTTTGAATGAAGATTTTACCCAGGTCTCTCAAAGCTGAGGCACAGCATGTCCAGGAAGGATCTTACCAGGTTCTAAGCAAGCTGGCTCTCAGCCTTCCCCACTTGTGGCTTTGGCTGCTCACAATGACTAGAGAAACTGATGTGAGATTTTCATTTGATTGCAATACCTAGTGTAGGTTAGGGGATACAGGTGCTAAACAGGTGCTCTTGGCCAGAAACAAGCATCTGTTCTGGGAAATGCACCATCAAAAGGGGGCTGAAGAAAGAAAGGAAACAACTCTGAAAATAAATATTTCTCTTTCCCATGCAATGGCTTTACAGGATGAAATAGAGAAGAGCTGTGTTTTTGGAGTTCCCTGCAGTTCAATAACCTTTGTCTGGAAATTAATAGAAACATTTGTGTCTCCTGCTGAGGACTGTAGTCTTATTCACAGGCGCTGGAGAAAGCATCTTTCATGATGGCACTCAGAAGGTTTGCACGACACCAGGCTCAGGGTGGTCTGAAAATGTGGCTATGAAATTTTTCAGAGTGCCTATGCTGATGGTTTGAGGTATATGCATAGTTTTGTGTGCCCAAGGAGGTTGTCCAGTAGAAGCTACCTGAGTATCCAAAGGGATAGTCTTTGGAAGTAATTGTACAGCCCAGGATCTTCACTGGGAAAATCTGGGCAAGTGCTTTCACCCAGGAGTCACTGCATTCAAATGCAACTTTGATGTTTTCATTAAGGTAGCTGCCAATTAAGACAGGCTTCTCTAAACCATGTAGTAAGCTATAGAAGGATGGGCACTTGCAGGGTTCAGGATGTCACATTCAGCCATACAGGAGTTACCCAAACAGCCCTGGCTGCTCCCAGGAGCTCAGACATGGCACAGATCCTACGCTGTCCTCCCGGCTCCCTCCTGCTGCTGCTGGTCCCCTTGGTTCCTGCTTGGCCACACAAGCTTTTCTATGACTCCTCTGAACTTTGTCATAGGATGGCATCTCAGCTGCCGTTGGTTTAGCCATTTCCAGCCAGCTTAGATTGGAAGGGTGGAAATGACTGGGGAGAGGGGAGAGGAGAGGCTACCCCTAGCAGCAGCACAGATTTATGCCTAGCTAAAGAGGCTGTTCAACTCCAATCTCATCTTTCTTCACACACCTTTTATGCTTTTTATTTTTCACCTTTGATTCCTAAAATTTCAGGTGTAATTTGCCGCCTTCTTCTTCTGTCTCATACGCTTCCTTTCTTCTCCATCTCCTCGATCCGGTAGCACTTGCTGGGTGCACGCAGGGTATCCTGTTTGCAGGCACACTCTCAGAGAAGCCCAGCATTGCCTATGGGTCCGTGTCTCTGGACGGGGTACTGTATGAAAAAAAGGTGTGACAGCACCAAACATGGTGGCCAGCATCACTCTGATGTTTCCATTCTGCCACTTTGGGCTGCATGGCGAAAAGAGCTGAAGGAGAGATGCAACAATAATTGGCAAAACATTGTAATTCATGTGGGGTATAATAAAAAATGCCTGGAGTTTAGTGCAAATCTCTGTATATACTCAAGCTTTGTCCTGAGAAATGCAGGCAAGACTAGGGCCCGTGAAACTCAGCAGGAGGGTTCCCACTTTGCCTTTGGGCTATTTCCTCTATAAGGAAAGGGTGTAGGGACCAGGCTACGAGGAATACTGAAGGATACAAGGAGGGCTGCTCAACACTTCTATGTGTCCTTTGCTACATGGTATGAGCAAGGAGAAAGGAAGTGTTTGGAGATCTAAAATGGATTAAAAGAAATCCATCCTTTTTATCCTCTGCAAAGATTGCTTAGTAGGATGAAAATTTTAAACTCATGGATAATAAATCCATATTTATTAAATATATAGTATAATCATAAGTACTATATATAAATACATATTTATGTCAGTTGAATTGCTGATTGTCCCAGTAAAATTGCAAAATCTCCAGATGAATTGTTTTCAGTACCTTGAAGGAAAAATGCTGATCCTTCTGCCTCCTCCCCAGATAACTTGGACCCTATAAAATGGATAAAATACATTTTAGATTGTCCCTGGAAAAAAAAAGTTTCACTATCCCAATGTGCAACAATTTCTCTCCCAAAGAAAAGTAGTAGTTTTTTAACATGCAAACATTAGCAGCCAAGCAGGACATTATGATCCATGGAGATCTGCACTCTTAAACTCAGGAAGTACAAATCAACCTATTTCTCATTAATCTTATCTCAAAAATCTAGCTGATGGGACATACTCTTAAGTTTACTCCTTTTTTTAAAAAGGTTTTGCCTCCTCCAGGACTGCTGGTGTTCACTGCTTAGATCAAACTGCCAAAGTCAGCCATCAGGTTATCTGTTAACTACTTCTAGGATTAAGACATTCTTCTCAAATTATGTTTATAGGCTGCTCCCCTGCCTTTCTGCTCAAGTCCAGACCTCTGGTGTTTAAATTACATACTGTGCTAGGCATCTTATCCCATCAATACATGAGATCTCTTCTCTGCCCTCCTGGTTTCCTTTTATTATAAAATAGATGGGTGCCATATGGGTAATCTCGAAGTACAAATAATTTCTTGGAAAACTGTATCATTTTAGTGGGATCTCTAATGCACCTTTCTAATCTTAGCAATACCATAACATTAGAGTCGGCCTCTTCAGCTCTCGAAAAGGGCTCTCATCAGTGTGCTTGACCCTGCTGGAATAGCTTCAGTGGATTTAAACATCAGGCCTATATACTCAAAGAGCTTGCTTGGCTTTCTGACAGCTGCCTAGCAGGGTGAAGATGGTTTTAGTTTATTCCCCATTTACCACCAAATGATTTTGCCCTTAAAATTAATATAAGAAAAATATTTGGAAAGCGATAGCTGGTTGTTAGATATTACTTTTAGGGTTCCTGTTCTTATTTTTCTTTTCTTTCCCATATGCGCTTTTTCTTGTGCTCTTGTAGGACTGTAAAGTTATGATTCAGCAAAGTGCTGAAAGTGAGAGCATGACTGTGCTGATTCTGGGGCTGCCAGTACAGCTGGGACCACCTCCCGGGTGTGCCTTTGGGTGGGGTGCTTACCTTGGTCAGCTCCATGAAAGCATCCCAGCTCTGGGGTCACTATCATCTTCAGGATGGGAAGGAGGAGGTGGTATGCACAGTTTTGGGGGCAACACAGGGATGGGCTCTAGCTGGGGGGTTCAGTGCCATCTCTGTGTTTGCCCCAGACACGGTTTTGGGATACAGTGTATGGGTGAGGAAACTTTTCAAATGGGTTTTCAAGTAGGGGAGTACCCTGCGTCTGTGGTTTATTGCTTTTGTGGACATTCAGCCTCTTGACCTAGACCATCCCAAGGCTGGAGAGAAGATGAGACTTTTGATTCTTATAGAATTGATAGCATCTATTGAAATTAATTCCATGTGAGGAAGTAAGCACTGTCTGCACATAGTAACACAGTGTGGAGCCTACTGCCGAGTTTGAGCTCTGACTCCAAAAAATGCTTGAAGGCAGAACACATGTTTCATAGGGTTTTGAAGATACCACAACCCATGAGATAGCTAAGGCTGCACGAATGTGTTTTGTATAACCCATGAATGAAAAAAAATCTCAGGCGGCCTGAAACTTTTCACATACGTATCACTCTCAAATGAGTTTAAGTGTGGTTTTTGCAGTCATTTCTCCTTTGTCCTTGTGCAATGAGAATATACCTTTGCCTTCTAGCTGGATGTCGTTGAAGTCTAGTCTCTGTGTTCAGATGGGCCTTTAGAGCACCAGCCCCAAGCTCCAGAGAAGTGCTGTTAGACATTACCTCTGCAACTCCTGTGCATTTCCCCCCTCCTCCTTTCAGACAAGGAGGTTCTGAAAGTGTTTTGGCCAGAGTTTGATTGGCTGACTTCTTCAGTGGCATCAGGCAGAGTGATTTTATTGATTTCCCAGAGCTAAACAGATTCACACCATCTGGGAAGCTGACACAAAGGATTTACAGTGAAAAAGGTACATCATATTTGTTCTATTTTCTGATGCTGTTTTATTCTTATGAGATCAGGTTCTGAACAACGATAATTCAAAAGGCTTCTTTTACAGTCTTTTTTACAGGGCTGCATAGATGGAGGTTTAGACTTCATCCAAAGGCTCAGCTGTGTAGTTTTCACTCAGACTCAACCCAGCACGAGCAGCCAGTGCAGCAGGACTGAGCCTGATGGCACTGTAAGTTGAAATTGAACATTGGCTGTAATGAACTCCTCTGAATTTCAGGAAGTGTCTGGCTTGTTTCGATAAGTTTAATTGTAATATAATCTACAGCTGAAGGACTCTGATCAGGTTTGGGATCGCAATGTCTCATGCCCTGATGCTGACATCTGCCCCAAATCAGAAAGAGCAGTGCTGATGAACTTTCCAAGAAGCTCCTGACTTACTTGAAATATGTGTCCTCGTTGTCTGTGACATAACTGCAGTGACTAGGCGGCAAGTCTCAGCTGAGATGGTTGTTTTCCACCAGGAAGTTAAAATACTCCGCGTAGCTCCTTCAAGCATTTTACCCCAGAATTTACTGTAGTCGTGCTGCTGTCGCTGCATACGCCATTGACTCTGCGCGCTGACCACTCAGTTGGTGTGGCTCACCTGGCTCAACTGTCCTTTGGATGAGGCTGCAAACTTTGTATCTCCTCCAGTATCTGTTGTGACCATTGATGCTGCTCCCCTCACTTTTTAAGTGCTGTACCACAGGCTGGACAAACCATAAGCAAATATACAATGATAAGAAAGCACAGTGACAACATGACTCTGTATTTTTGCCTTTTATTTCCATGTTTTAGATGTGTACTTATGGTTGTTTGAGGTTTGAACTGACCATATAACAGAATAACATCTTGCAAGTATGTGACAACATTGTATAGAGGAACTTCAAAGCATAGAATCATAGAATGGTTCGGGTTGGAAGGACCTTTAAAGGTCGTCTCATCCAACCCCCAAAGACACGTGACCTTAGTGCGCCTAACGTACTGGGGACATCAAAGGAATGAGTGACTGGTAAATGTGAATAAATACCTCTAAGACCTTAGTTTGAAATTACCTGTGCTGGTTTTGACTGGGATGGAAGCAATTTTCTCCACAGTAGCTGTATGGTAATAAGTTTTGGATTTCTGCTGAAAACTATGGATAATACAAATCTGTTATTGCTGAGCAGTGCTTGCCCAGCATCTCTGCCTTTTTTGCTTCTTGTACTGCTGCACCAGAATGTGAGCTAGGGATATACAAGAAGATGGGAGGGGACACAGATGGGACAGCTGACCACAACTGACCAAAAGGATATTCCATACCATATGACATCATGCTCAGTCTATAAAAGCTTGAGGAAAAGGACAAAAGGGGGACACACATTTTAAGTGATGTCATTTGTCTTTCCAAGTCGCCACTATGTGTGAGGGATCCCTGTTTTCCTAGAGATGGCTGAACATCTTCCTGCCCACAGGAAGCGGTGAATGAATTCGTTGTTTTGCTTTGCTTGCATAGGCAGCTTTTGCTTTACCTATTAAACTGTCTTTATTTCAATCCACAAATTTCCTCACTTTTACTCTTCTGATTGTCTCCCTTATTTCACTGGCAAAGAGTGAGTTGTGTGGGGCTTAGTTGCCAGCTGGGGTTAAACCACAGCCTTACCCTAGCCTTTGATAAGTCACATTCAAGGGACAGGTATAGGAATGCCTGCCTGCTCCAGGCAATGGGTTGTGCTGGCTCAGAGGGGACATGACTGTCTATATTGACCCTGTCCTTCTCCCAGTCTGCACTTAAAGGTTGCTGTGAAACTGGGACACAAAGCCTGAATCTCATTCTGGATTTTATGCACCTATATAATGCATGCGATGAAGACAACTGACTTATCTGCCTTTGGAGACACATCTGGAAGAGGAGTGCAGGGGTTAGAGCAATTGCTCATGAGTAGGAGTGCTCAGCTCAGCAATGTAATTGGAAACGACCCATATTCACTTTTTTTTGAGCTAAGTTAACATCACTGTCTCAGCTTCCTGAATAGTCAGTAGGGAGGGATGAGTGATTCATCCCACCCAGCTAAGACCCATATTTTAGGAAGGAATGAATTACCCTCTGGCTGATGAAAACCTTAGATGAGACATCTAAGTTTTAAATGACTAAAGCTTGGTGACACAGATCTCTGCCTAAATGCAGAAAACCTGTTTAATTTGGCTACTCTTTTGACCTTTAACTGAAGAAGAACATGCTAACTTTTTATCAACACCAAACACATAACTTTACTTTTTTATTTACTACTATCCCACTGCTTCCTGGGATCAGCCCTCCTTAGCTTGTGGGAGTTTGTCTCTACTGCAAACATGGTCTGGATACTCTAGTTCAGTCCTTTTCACCTCCACAGATTAGGAGGGCACCCACTCATTTTACTGTCTTTAACCGCTCTTGTGCATGTGGGGGCGAAGAACAGGCTATCCTAAAGGTTTGCAGCCCTGACATTATTGCAGGGTCCTGTTGCTGAGGGATTCCGTCCCCTTGGAGCAGGGAAGCCTTTGGACTTTTGTCCAAAGGGAAGAGAGAGAGACACTCACCTAAAGTGACTGTAGCCTTACCTCCCTATGTATCATCTTCCCAGCAGTGGAAAATCATGTCTATACATCTCAAACCCCCATTGCAAAACAGAGAGTCTGGAGCAGGTGCTTTGAATTATAAAAATGAGAAGTTCTCAGATGAAGGTTGACTTTTCTCTGCTTAGTTTCTACTGGATCGTTTTACTGAAATCCACCATTTTTACTGAAAATGGGTGAAAGGGAAATCTCATGTAAATCAATTTATCACTCCATGTAGAGCACAGTAGCCTTATGGGGGGAACTAAAGTGAGGCCAAATTCAAGACCAGACCCTGCTAAGTCCCTCAGGTCCTTGGAACAGGATGATTGGCATCATCTAAAGCTAAGTTCCTACACTGTACTATGCCTGTGAGCTTCTGAAGGCACTTCAGAAGAAGCCCTGATCTTACCAGTAAGGGTATTCAAAGAAACTCTGTTGTAGAGTGTAATGGAGCTGCTGTGCCACCTGTAATAGTGTGGGGCAGACAGGGAGTGGTTACTTGTGAATTGTTTATTGATCTGTTAACTCATTTTTAATTTTCTAGAGTAACTCACAGCTATACTTAAGCAAACAACAGAATGTTAAGTTTACTAAGAGCTGTGTATTAGCCTCTGAATTTCCGTAAAGAAAGAAAGCAAATTATGTAAATAGCACAATATCAGCAGCTTTCTGTCTCAAAGAGCTGATGCAAGCAGGGGCAGCAGTTCCAACCTGTTGATACTCTTTGAGATGCCTTCTGCTCTGCTCTGCATATGTGCATGTGGCTGTTTTTGAACACTTTTCATATCCAAGCAGTTAGCCAAACTTCAGAGTCCTGGACGTAGTTTCCATTTAGAAAGATAAATCAAGCTGGGCATTTCTTGTCTTAAGCCTGCTCTTCATGAAGAGCACCCTGAGTCTGGTCTCCTGAGGAGAGCAGGAACAGAGCCATACACACCTTCTTTGCTCATAGGTTTAGTCTTTGTAGTCAGCACTTGGGCCAAAAGCATTCTTGCCAAGCTTTCTTTTGGTCATGCTCACAGTGCTATTTGCCCCACTCTGTCTCTCTTTTCTTCACTTCTGTTTTTGTCTTGCTGCTTTTTTTGGGGCATATCATTTACTAAATAAATAAATAAATAAAATGTCTTTCACTAGTTTTTGTGTATGGAGCAGAGGTTGCAACTTTAACTGCTCTTCAGTTCCATGAAGTAGATCAATTATCCCTAAAACTCATTGTCATAAACAACTCCAGTAAGATTTCACTCACCTCCCCATCACTGTTTCCTTCCTTGCATCTGTCATTTGTGTGCACCCTGAGCTGTGCCTATTTAGCCTCATGATTTGCAGTTTTTTGTGTTACCAAAAAAGCCATTACTGATCCATGACCAGTTACTTTCAGGGCTGCATATCCTAAGAGTTTATTTAAGGCCTTGAGATTCCTCCTAATGCAGAGTTCAGAGAAGTGCAAAGGTAAATCTGTGCACTACAAGTTGATTTTAGTCAAGCCCCAATGAGGAAAAGGCAATAGCAGAGGTCATCCTTTACAGGTCAAGGCTAATTACCAAAAAGAATTGAAATAGCCTTGAAGTTGTTAAGGGAAAGGGGATAGACAGAAGATTATAAATGCTTCCTGTGTTCCATAGGAAATGAAATCTTCCTATCTTCCTTTCTTAAGCCTATTTCCTATTGAAATCAAGCGCTATGCTATTTAATTGTGTGTATTGTATAAGAAAGATGGGGACTGTTTTCATGTAAAACACACTCACACGTAACCAAACCAAAGTGTTTTGTGTCAAATTCTGATAGAAGGAAGACAGCTTTCATTCCCAGCACAGATAATTAGGTGCTGATGAGGCAATTTCATTGTAAAGATTTTAATGGAAAACTACAACTTTTTCCCCTAACCTCTGAATAATGATGCACTGAAACTTATTTATGAAAAAAAATAGTCCTTACTGGTCTGGATAATACAAGGTTTCTGACATTCATTTTGGTCTGCTTCCCTGTGCTGTGCAATTGCTGTGGTGTTGTTATAAATACAACACTTCGTTGAGTGTGGCAGGGACATAAGTGGTGGAGAATCACCAGTAGCCTTTGAAAAATTTCAATTTTTTTGGAACGTGTTGAAAAGATATAGATGCAGTTATGATCCTTCTGTATAGTTATGCATACCCAAAACCAAACAGATTCATCTCATGATTGTAAACTGCTTGCAAAAGTGAGAGTGGGGTTTTTGTAACGGCCACCTGCAATACAAGTTCTGTATCGTGAGTTTTTGCCACACAGAGCTTTGTTTAGGGCAAGATCCCTTTCTCTCTGCAAAGATGTAGGGTAACTTATTGACCAGTCAATGGTACCTCTGAGACCTATGGGGCCTATAACTGGACAGTGAGGTGGATCTCAAGGGTGTTGCTCATAACACAACAGCCATACGCGGGGACACCAAAAGTCTGGATCATATGGGGAACTCCAGCGGATGATGTTCCCCAAGGTTTGAATCTCATTGACTTTACTGTCTGTTTGTTGGGATAAAAATACCAAACCTAAACCATCCCAAACGGTGCACATTATGAACCTTTGGCAAAAATAATCTTACTAAATGTGCCCTTGATGGACATTAATTTGTCTTGGACCCAAGTGAGGCTGCAGTCTAGGAGCAGTAATTCCTTGTGAACACCTTCTGAGCATATCAGACCTCCTAAAACCCCTATCTTAGACTATGCTGTAGCTTCAAAAACAATACTCTGCTGCTATGCAGGACCAAAGTAACTCCTTCTGTGCATCTGCTGAGCCGATTTGTTTTCAAACGTTGATTTAAATTTTACTTTTTATTACGTGATATTGCTAAAACTATGGTTTTATGGCAAATGTGTTCCAGTGCAATAAAAATGTGCTTATTTTTCTTCCTCCTCCCTGAACTAAGAACAAAATGCCTCGAGGGACTATATATATTTAATAGATTTTCTGAATTAAAACCCCCTTCAATTAAAATCACAATCTTTGGTGGTCCCACATAATATTTTGTAGCTGACATTCATGTATAATGTAATGTAATCTTGTTCTTTGATAGGACTTCTGTCTTTGCTAAGTTTCCTCTCTGGCTAATTAATGTTTCTGCCTGCTATTGATTTTTCAGATCCACCCAACTTTCATTTGTTATTTTCTTTCACTGATTAATTTAATAGCATGCCTTAATGTAGCATATGTTTGGATTCTAGCTCCAGTTTTACCCTAGCCATTATTAACAATGTAAAGCTCCTCCTTCATGTGACAATGCTAATGTTTTTAGCTGTGCTTAATTAGCCCCATCTCAGAAGGGAAGCACTGGTAGGGCTTGTGTCTTATCTGCTAATGTTTCAATTTCCCCTTCTTCTAGCAGATAAAAGCTGATTGTAATCCTGTGTGGAGGTTTGAGGCACAACCATCTGCAGTCTCATTTTAGAGCGTAAACAGGCAGATTGCTTCCCACTTAAACTGCTACCACAGTGGAGTGTTATCCTCAGGGTAATCATAATTACATTCATGTCTCTTCAGAGGATGTTAATTACAGGAGGATGCTTTCTTTCTCTTGAATACCGGAACAAGTGCACTGCAAGTTTAGAGCAATAAAGGGGGGAAAAGCGTTAAATCACAGGTGGGAAGGAAAGAAGTGAGAAACATATCTAATAGGCCAAAAAGTTGTTTGAATGGCAAAAGGAAGTAAAAGGTGTGAAGAAACAAGGCATGTTAAACCTTCTTGTCACATAGAGGCGAATCAGTCCAGAGCAGCAGAACTCATCATTCTAACTGAGGAACATGAGGATGGTTGGAACAGCAACTCAGCTAGAGCAGGACCTGCATGCCAGGGACGTCTGGAAGCAAAGTGGAGTGCATGCTCAGGATGGCTTCCCTCCTTTTGCACTTGTGAGTGAGGTGGGGTGGCAGGAGGATCGAGGTTTCCCCATCACTAACATGTCCTGGCATGGCACAAAGCCCGTGGATCCTGGAGCCGAGTGGAAAGAGCATTAACCTATATTGACTGTGCTTGTTGTAAAGAGTCCAGACAGCAAGGATCATAGAATCACAGAATCACAGAATCATAGAAAGAGTTTGGGTTGGCAGGTACCTTTAAAAGTCCAGCTTCTTGCAATGAGCAGGGACATCTTCAATTAGATCAGGTTGTTCAGAGCTCCATCCAATTTGACTTTCAGTGTTTCCATGTCTATGTTGTTCAAGACAATGTATTTAACACACAATGGCACACATTCATTTGACTCAGCAAGCAGATATGATAAATCACTGAATTATAGAATGGTTTGGGTTGGAAGTGACCTTAAAGATTATCTAATTCTAAGCCCCATGCCATGGGCAGGCACATTTTCCACTACACCAAGTTGCTCAAAGCCCCATCCAACCTGGCCTTGAACACTTCCAGGGATCAAGTATCCAGAGCTTCTTGGGACAACCTGTTCAATAAAATTTCAACTGGTACTATTTCTGAAAAGAGAAGGCATAAATCAACTGGACCTTTATTTGTGCTAAAGGCTACATGCTTGTCCTGGTTTCGTCCAAGGACAGGGTTAATTTTTCTTAGTAGCTGTGAGGGTGCAGAGCCTGGAGCCCTGTGGCGTGTCTACATTGTCATTCCATACCACGGCACATCATCACTGGGGGGTAGAAGTAAGAGATTCTCACTTCTGAGAAGGAGGGGCTTCCAGTCAGAGTAAAAACAGGTGCACAGAGGGTCCAGCTGCCATTTTGTTAGTTGTCTCAGGGTCGTGCTGCATCAGGTCAGTGGGTGAGCAATTGCATGTAAAGCACCCTCTCTCTTGTATACTATTGTTATTAATATTGTTGCTTTTACTGTATATTTTCTTGTCTCATTGCTGTTTCCAGTAGATTGTTCTTAGCTCATAATCTCTGCCTTTTGTCTGTCTTACTGGAGGGGGCTGAGGGAGGGGGCAGTCGTGCCATTCCTAAACCATGACAATGCTTAAGTACTTTCGTATATTTAAAAATTAACGTAATCACAAAAATGATGGGACAATAAAAAAGGGAAAATTGAGAGGCAAAATTCTACATCCTTGTATGCAGAGGTGCTGGAGTGAAAAGCATCATTCAGGCTTCAGGTGAAGTGTGAGGCGTGACAAATCTGACTCCTCTCGTGTGATGGGGAGAACATGTTGTTGCCATTGCTCTGAGTCCTGTTTCTAATGATGACCAGACCAGATGGTTTGGTTTTGAAAAGAGCTATGGACAATTAAATAGCTGTGCAAGGCACTGGCAGCACCAGCTTTCAATAATTCCTCCCCATATTTGTGTGGATGAGATGTGATGGCAGAGGAAAGCAAAAACAGAAACTTAATATGACTCCTGCCACAGGCATCTTGGATACAGCACTCTTGGCTGCTAGACAAATGCAAGCCTTGATCCTGCAGAAGCCAATTAGTTTTATACACACAAATAGTCTCACCATGGAATAAAGCATGCAGAAGTTTATTGGGAGATACCCTGAGAAGGGAAGTGGGAGTGAAGCAAGCTGGAGGAATGACTAAGAAGTAGAGGGGAGTTAAGCACAGAGTAGCAGAAGTTCAGCCACTTGGCTGACCCATCAGGTGGGTGGGTCGCAGCTGGAGCATCACATCAGATAAAATAACAGGAAGAGCCAAGTGATGGCAACCACAGGGAAGACGACCACCAGGAAGACTGAACATTGGAATAATCTTTTAATACCACGAAGCAGAGTGATAAAGCAGAAGAGGACATATAATGTGACGAATGCAATTACTAACATCTGACTCAGGACTGAATGGGTGTTGTTACTTAGAGCTTTTTTTGTGATCTTATTTTGGTTAATTTATAAGTAACTGAGGCCAAAGGGAACATGTCACAAAGCCCTTGGGAAGACAGACGTTGAGAGTGGAGAGTCTGCAAATGAGTGAACACAAAGAACATGTAAACCTACACATCTCAGGAAATAATAACTGCACAATCCACTTAGGTGAGAGAGGAATGGTTGTCAATATGAATCAATGGACACCACACACTTAACCAGATGACGGAGGTGACTGTCCCACTCTGCTCTGCACTCATATGGCTTCACCTTAAGTCCTGTGTACAGTTTTGGGCACCACAATATAAAAAATATATAAATCTAGAGAGTGTCCAAAGGAGGGCCATAAGGATGGTGAAGGGCCTTGAGAGGAAGTCCTCTGTTGAGGAGCAGCTGAGGTCCCTTGCTTCTTCGGCCTGGAAAGAGGAGACTGAGGGGACACCCCATAGTGGTCTTCAGCATCCTCACGAAGGAAGCAGAGGGGCAAGTACCGATTTCTTCACTCTCATGACCAGGGACAGGACTCTAGTAAAGGTTGTGAAGCTGAGTCAGGGGAGGTTTGGGTTAAATATCAGAAAAAGATTCTTCACCCAGAGAGTGGTTGGGTACTGGGACAGGCTTCCCAGGGAAGTGGCCACAGCATCAGTCTGACAAGAGTTCAAGAAACATTTGGGCAACACTCTCCGGCACATGGTGTGATTCTTATGGCTATTTTGTGCAGGCCCAGGAGTTGGACTTTGATAAACCCAGTGGGTCCCTTCCAACTCAGGATATTCTATGATTCTATGACTTTAGATCTCACTATAACAAGCCAAGAGACCATACAAGAGCAAATGAAGAGAAGACAGAAGAATCCTGCCCAATTTACCTGTGACAATCTTGGGGGTAGCTGCGTTTTAATACAGTTTCCTGAGCTCTTCAATTTGTGCCCCAGACAGTACCCAGACATATCCCTGTGTCTGCTGCTCTGAGTACCTGCTCTTTCTAACCTAATACCTGCATAATGGAAACTCCATGAACTTGGATGCCAACTGCAATTTTGCCTAAAAAGAGAAGGCTCATCATCTTGGTGGACTCCCAAGAGGTGGATCTGAGACCAGGCGATAAAACCTGTATTAGCCTGGCCTGTGCTATGGTGTTCCGTGTCTGGTGGGTAGGATTGCTGGTCCCCAAGTGCACAGTTTAGCCCTTAGCTCAGCACAGCAAGTCCTGGGCCAAGAATGGGTGTATCATCTTTTGGGGAGCCTCGTAAGATGAGTCGTTCTACTAAGTGCCCACCTCTGGGGACCCTAAGAGCAAATTAACTTCTTGGGCACATGCCTGTGGTCCTCGGACAAAAAAAAAGACTACTTCCATGCAAAGATTTTACAAATTTGGTCATTGTGACCAAACTTTATTACCCATTTTATGGAACGGTGACAAAAGTCTAGGAATCAAGCAACATGGGGATCACAGAAGCTATTATGTTTATTGTGCTGAACAGACTGTGATAAACCATTAAAGGAACATTTTCAACAAGCAAGCGATTTGAAGTACAATCATAGACAGCAATTCTACATGAAGAACAAAGCAAAAAGTTAGAAGACACTCAAAAGGAAAAGTAAACTGTAGTTAAACATCTTGAAGCATTTTTTTTCCTGCAAACACACCTCTCTTGCAGAAATGGTAGAAGAGTTACATGTCCAGTCATAGTTGGCAGTGACCAATGACAGCAAAGAACAGTCGTATAAAATTTATCTCCCACAAAAATAAACTATATATATAAAAAAATTTTATGATGTTCTCACTGACTCAATGGCCACATGCAATTTTTCAGCCTGAAAAAATGAGGTATAGTAGGCCCTAAGAGGTAGTAATGTGTTTTGATTGTACTATAATATATAGAAAATGTAAGATTCAGTTCGTCAGAGCGGTAAGTCTCTCAGAGGTTGAAGAGTGACACACACAGCGCAATTATTTCTGTGTCATCTACTGAATACCGTGGTTTTTAAAAATGCAAAAAACCCCTCAGACCCCAAAAGGGACTTGCTAAGGCTTGATTTGATGCCCTTTGAAGTCAGCAAAATTCCTGTTACTGCCTTCAAGTGACACCGGATTTGGCCTGTTAGAGCTACTGTATAGCTAGGATTATTTCTCTTTCACTTGATATTATCATGTCTAGTTATAATATTCCAATCAGCTCTTTCCCAGCAACTTCCATCACTGAACCCTGTGCAGTCTTTTGTGGAGGTCCGTATTTCTTGACACTGCCTCTTGGAAGAAGCCAGTAAGTCGTTCTCTTTAACTGCATTTGGCTCCATACTAAAGCCATACCAACAGACGCCTTCCTGAGAAACTACCCCTGGCCCAGTTATTAATACAATGGTACAAAGTACTGACTAGGAAAGAGAGGAAGAAAGGAAATAAAACAGAAACAGAGAAAATGAAATTGGAGGTGGGGGAGAGAGAGAGATAGAACAACAAAAGTGAGAGAGGGGAGAATAAAAAACCTCTACATAAGAAGCATTTAAAATAAATCTGGCTGAAACATATTACAAAATCACATTTGTGTAAAATACACGAAAATACTTGTCAAGTATTTTCTTACAATCTACTAATTTTTTTTTTAAAACACATATTTGTGATTGCATTATGCAAAAGTTGAGCTTGTTGCTTCCCACCTACAAAGCTTCAAGTTTCTTTGAAGGTTTTTTTTGTTCATTTTTTTTATTTTTAATACGAAAGTAATTTAAAATGTGTTCATTTTCCACAAGTTATTTTACAAAAATAATTTTGAATTAGGGATTAGTTGCAGTCCTAACTGTTTCAAACGTCTCAAAACTAATGCTGAAAGTAATAAGTTCATTCCATTTAAAGTCTGGAGGTAGGTCTTTGTCAATCCATTAGTCCATTTCTTTAAACAATTCATTTGAGGTACAAACTTGGACAGTAATATTTAAACTTTACAGCTAACTTTTTTCTGTCATGTAGTGTCCTTGAAGAAAATTATCCTCACAAACCTATCAGCAATTCAATACAAAAATATATTCAAGTTAACAGTACATTACACAGAAGTCTAGCAGAGAATAGAGTAAGTACATAAAATTAAAAAAAAAACAAAACCCAACCCAAAACCCCCACACAAAAAAAAAAGAAAAAAAAATCAAATAAACCAAGTGAAAGAAAAACATATAGTCATGCTGAAACACAAAAAAGACATTGCTTCCTTAACTGCAAAAAAGGTTGAAATAGAAACAAGGGAAAAATGCAGATACTAATGATTATCTACCCAGTAAAAATTTCCTGCATTGAATGTGTATAGCAGCATGTATTTATCAGTCTGTTGAGTTATTTCTAAAAATCAGAGGTAGTATTGAATAGTGGGGTAATATTGCATCTGGTGCTAAAAGTGCTGCTTTGAATGAAAAGATGGAGAAATGCCACTGGCACAGAGGTGCTCAGTGAACCATCCTATGTCAAAATACATTGCTTAAAGTAATGCACGAGCTTAGCTGAGGTACATGGTGTTCGTTCTTACATTGTGACTGATGAGTAATGAGGAAAGATTCAATTCTTTCAAAATACTGGTACAGGGCAAGTGGAATTAGTAGAAACTAAGCAAAAATCAGGATTATTTTTGTTCAGATAAATTTATGATTAATTTCTAGGTACCTTTCTGTATGTTTTAAAACACTTTTATCAATAAAGACTTACTCATTAATGGCATAAGAGTGATGTCAGTCATTTTTGTTTCCGTAGAAAACTCCTGGCTCTAAGAAAGCCAACACCCTGGGTTTCCATTATCCAGATGATAAGGACTGTTCATTCTGTTTACTACTTCTTGTGCTGATATGTTTGTATCTGTAACTATACAACGTATCTTTGTCTTTCTTCCCTTTTGCAAAATGAAAGTACCTTTTTCATGTTGATTCCTTTCTTCTGATTACCAGTTGAATGAAATGAAAGATCAGCTTTCTTTTTTTTTCCCAAAATAATAAGTCTTAAAAAAAAATCAAGTACAAGTCTACAAGAAGGTTACAAAAGAAAAAGAATAGTATCTATCCCCTATCTTTGGTGTTCAAAAACAGGGAGTTCACTAAGTAGGGAGTGGGTTGCTGGAAGTGTTGCAAGGCATAAGTGTTACACACCCAGCCTTTCCTATTTCAATGCCCATTACAACGACTATGTTACAAGTTTCTTGTTTATACGCAGTGCAGTGAATGACATAAACCTGATTTGGAGCTCTTCTTGACCCACTCACCCTTACTTAGCAGCTCAAACAAACTATTAGTAGGCTAGGAAAAAAGAAAACAGTAATTAAAAGTTGCATCCTTAATCTGTGTCCCCTTTGTGTTACAGCAGTTTTTCACTAAACCTGGGACTGTGAAGGGATTACAAAGATGATTAGTCAAATCCTTTTTAAGGTTATGTGATTTTTTTTTCCCCCCAGGCAAAAGTGGAAAGACCATGGCAATAGAAAGTAAGTGGTCAAGGCAGTGTCTTCTCCCTTCAAAAGACCCAACTGCTGATGAGGTAGAAATTGCATGGTGTGATCTCCTAGTCTTCCTCTGCAGACTCTTGTGAGGACGTTTCTTCAGTCTCTTCCTAGAATACACAAATAGGAATAATAAATATCGTGGTGACCATGCATCTTAGGCTGCCACTTCAGTCGTCTCTCATGCAGCTGACAATTACCTCTTGAGTAATAAAATGCTCTTTACAGCTCCTGTGACATCTCAAGAAGCCACCTTGGGGAGGAAGGGAAGGTACCCTGCTCTCTGATCCCCCCACCTGGCCTTGCCAGGTTTTTCTTCTAGTCTAGGAGATGTCAAGAAAAAGCATTCTGTGCCATGCTTTGTCACTGGCCTCTTACAGTCAGCAGACATGGGCAGCTAGAAAATGGAAAGCATTTTGAGCACACATCCAATCTTAAGCAGTTGCTCTGGGAAGCCTTCTCCTCTTCATTGGCCCTAGTGCTGCTTCATGTTTGCCTTCAGCAAGCCTGAGCAAATGTGATGTTCTTATCCTGCTTTTTAAGCAAGTGTTCGGTACCTTTCAGGACATGGATGGTGAACTGGGGGCAACTAACATTTCTAATAAAAGGTTCTGTCAGTGAAAAGTTGTTTTTATCAAACACTGAACATCATCGCCTAAGACAGCACGTGAAAAAGATCTAAGGAAGAAGAGGAATTCACCCCCTCAGCCAACTGAGACCTTTGAAGAATGACCAGCTTAAAACAGCTTATAACAGTCTTCATACTTTAATAGATTTGATTTTCCACATGGCTTCATTTTGTCTGGGTGGCTAACTGACACAATTTATAACTCTGTTCCTTTCCCAGGCCACTACAGTACACCATTCAGCAAAGCTTGCCTTAAAGCTTGCCTGCCTTATACGACCAAACTTCCATTCATTAGTGTTTGAAACACCTCAGCTGTGAAGGGCTCCTAAATGCTACCATGTGTGACACTGGTGCGGAGGAGCGGCATCAAGGAAAAACACAGTGCTTTAATCATAGGCCACTGCTCACTGCAATCCCCTTTCAAAAGGTTTCGACCTCCCCCTGCACCTCCCTGCAAGAAAAGGCTGAAAAAGGCTGTAAATCCAGGGAATAAACATAACTATAAATGAATGGATGACAGCTTTAAAAATATAACCATAGCAGCATCAAGCCATGAGATTTCACACTGGTTTTGTTTAGTCTGCTTTGGGTTATGTGGGAAAAGTGAAAAGCATGAAGGAAATGCTCCCCCCTCTTCCTTCATGCCCCACCCCTGCTAAAGCTTGGGCCTCAGCTATTTAGGCCAGTAGGTTTATACCTCTTGACAAGGAAACAGGCCATGACCCTGGGGTACTCTCTTGAGCACCAGGCACAAAGAAAGATGTAGCATGATCAAAGCCATGGATAGAGGAGAGAGAGCAAAATCAAGTGTCAGCTGCCCTCTGACCTTGAATTTTCAATTCTTAAATTCCAGATGACACTGATCTATCATACAGATGAGCAAGTTTTTCCTCACAACAACCACTGTCCACTTGTAGCTGGGTTATATTCACAGTGCTGCAACAAAAATGATTCTCAACTCATGAAATGATCAAGCAAATTTTACTCTGTCTCTGGTGGCACTGGGGAAACTGAGCTCACACTCCATTGAATCCCATTGATGCATAATGCATTTTTCCTGCTTATCTTCTGTGCAGAACAGGACTGTTACAACATTTCAGTCAAGAAGAAAAATGGTATTTTCAGGCACCTATCGTGGGGCTAATTTGGGCTGCATGTGGAGAGACACTGCAAAATATGTTGGTTTGAGCCTTGGTAATTCAGAACTCAGAATGATTGTGGCAAACCCCAGCTTTGCCTCCAAGCCAAGTATTTCAGTTAAAAAATTACGACTGTGGGTTCTGTGCTCTTAACATAATACAGGTAGACGTGTTTTGGTATTTGATGATGATCACATGCTTAATTTCTTACAGCACTGTGGTCAGCCCTGAGCCTGTGATTATCATTTCCTGGAAGACAGCAGCACACGTGTGGGTGCGGAGCAGCAGCTCTCTTTGTTTCATGCTTGGCTTGTCAGGAGACTACTGAAACCTGATGAACTCATTTTCCATGAAGGTAGACTTCCGATCACAGAGTAAGAAGGATGGGGGAGAGGCAAAGTATGTGAAAGGACATACTTCAAAGTTCAGCCAGGGTGGCCACAAGAGAGCTCTTTTTAGTTAAAAAGTTGTCCACTCTAGTGATTTTTACTATGAATCTCACAGTGGTTTTTTTCCTAGTAACCCTTGCTGTAGTGACCAAGAAAATATTAATGAGAAGCTCTTCCTTCACACATATATATATATTCATGTAATGAAGGAAGTTTCTCTCACCTGCATATGCAGGTATGTGCAAATATATGTACCTGTATGTGCAAATATGTGTACCTCTAGTACCTGGAAGGATGAGAAACAAAATATCAAGCTAACCTCCCCCAAATATGTAAATAATAAACTAATTATTAAAAAATATTTGAGACTAGCAGATTTCAAATTCACATCGGTGTTGGGAAATACTTTTTTCATGAAGAAAAACTTTTCAAAGGGATCAGACTGTTCATTCCTTGCAAAAGCCTAAGATAGCTCAGTTGCAGATAAGTGGTTTTAAGCCAACCTATCATGTAAATTTCTTGTTCTCCATCAGACACTGATGGAGACGATTGCTGCTCTGAAGTGCTTACAGTTCAAACAAAGGGATACTACAAATCAGACATATATGCAAGGAGGGACCCAAAGGAAGAAGTGAGTAGAGGTTCTGAAAGACAAAATACAGATGTATAATGCAGGAACAGAGGGATTTTTTGCACTTGTGAAAAACTGGTTGCAAATATCAGAAGGTCGTGCAGCTGTAGAGGCAACCTCTGCCTCTACAGCACCTCCCTCCTGTCCCCCCACAGTTTCCAAAAGATGGAGGGTGGGGCAGGCATTTTGAAAACTGTGTAACATTTAGAAGTTGAAAACCGGCTCTGTGCTGAGTCGTTTCAGCCAGACTCACTGAAGTGCATTGCTTGGCACTGTCAGGGCACTGGACACCTCAGAGGAAGGGTGCTTCGCAGTAGTAAGCACCCTCCAGGCACTTGCAAATCCTCACAGACCTGCCAAGGTCGATGGCAGAGCCATGTATCATAGTCTCTGAGTCAAAAGCTGAAGGAGGAACTGGGGCTGGAATTAAACACTTTGTAAGTCCAGATGTGCATCCAATAAAGTTGAAGAGAAGGGAACAAATTAAGAAGGAAAACATGGTAATTAGAGCAGACATTAGAAATCCAAGTCACTCAGTGTGATAGCCATGCAGAGCATAAATTCAGCAGCACCATCACAGGATGCACTCAGCCAAGAAGCAAAAGCTTCGGGTTACATGGCAGCATTAGTTCAGGTTGTTCTCACTTTTTAGGTGCATTCATTGTAGTTGTGGAGGCAGAATGGTGACGTGTTAATTGACTATAAATGTGCATCGACCCAGTTTTGCCTTGAAGGGCTACTTCCCACGTTATTTGTTTTCTGCTGCAGCAAACTAGTGAGAGGCTGGGCCAGCAGACTGCAAAGAGAAACCTGAGAAAGCTTCAAACCAGGTTGGATCTGGCTAACAGGGAAGCCACAGCCACGAAGAGCTCAGGGTGAATAGGACAAACACTCCCAGAACAGGGTGAGTACTCATATGCATAGCTCAGGCTTTACTCTTGCTGCTAAGACAGTATCCCAGGTGACTCCCCATGCATCTGTGTGTACATCCCCATACCCATATCCTCGGGGGCTGATTGGCACAGGGACCTGCTGCAGAGGCAATTTTACTTGGCTCTCCTTGGTCATCCACCGGTCCCATGCACGGGCATGTTTATCCTGAGCTGCTACAGGACACAGCGTGATATTGTGGGACAAAGGCAGCGCACTGAGCCATTTCCACCCTTCCCTGCCGTAACTGCCCTGCCAGGCGGGGAGCGATAGGGAGCTGGTGCTTCTCCTGAAACAGAGCTGCAAGGTGCCTTTCTCCAAAGCTCCTACACGCACAGATGTTTCACCGGCCTTTTCTTGAGGGGCATCACTGGCAAGGGGCTGGCAAATGCGGACACTAGCCTGGACCCTCATCTCTCACCGAGGCTGGCCTCCAGCAGGAGAGAAAGGACAAATATTTTGCAATGACTCACAGCAGGTATCTGCCCTCAGAAGGGCTACCCTGCAGGGGATTGGTATCACTGTTGTTAGCCCTGATTTAACATTGGTGAAGGTAACAAAAATGGAACAGGAGGCAGGACAGCAGGTTTCAGTTAGAAGTGCTGTCTGCAGCCAGTATGTTTATTTGGGCTAGCCAACATAGAATTTTAAAATATGACAACCTTAGTGGGATCTGGTTGCCTGAAGATAGCACCTGAGGCTGTTTTAGATGCCCTGGATATCTCGTCTGGTAAGAGAAGCCAGAAAGGTGCTGGTCTCCTGTGTCACGCCCTCCTTCTCTGTGTGGATGCCTGTGATCCCCTGGGACACCCAATGGGCGCAGAACAACTGTGTCGAGATGTGTGGACCCGTGAGCCCTCTCTAGAACTATGAAGTTGAATCTCTGCTTTGGAAGTCTCGCTGCTGCGGAAAAACAAACTGGTGCCAGACTCTTTTCAGTGCTGCCCAGCAACAGGATGAGGAGCAATGGGCATAAACTAAACCACAGTAAGTTTCACCTCAACCTGAGGAAGAACTTCTTCACACTTAGGGTGGCAGAGCACTGGAACAGGCTGCCCAGAGAGGCCATGCAGTCTGCTTCTCTGGAGACTTTAAAACCCCACCTGATTCCTGTGTCACCTGCTCTAGGTGACCCTGCCTTGGCAGGGGAGTTGGACTGGATGATCTCCAGAGCTCCCTTCCAACCCAAATGATTCTATAATTCTGTGATTCATTGCTAAACCTCAGAGGTGGTACCATCCAGAATGGAGCTGTGCCACAAATGATTGTATTTAAACATCAGCATCTTTTCAGACCAAAGTCACCCCCTGATCCCAAGAGACTCCATTCCCATGACATCCTGTGCAGGTGAAATGTAACTCTACCTGCTGCCCAAGACCTCCATTTGGTGATCCACATTTGGTTGGTGCAGGCTATTTTTTCTGGAATTAGAAGCAGCCAGTAGCATTCCAGTGGCCTGAAGAACAGACATACTTAGTTTGGTCTTTGTATGTCCTCTGCATTCTTTTTTTTAGTGGACACCCATGAACTGATAACAACAAAACCTGATGATGAGACAATTGTTGGTGTTTGACAGGAGCATTCCCCACCTGCAGAAAGGTGGGTACCACAAAAACTGTGGTACTTTTGTAAAAATCCTTCCGCTCATGAATTTCTGACCTGCAGATTAAAAAAACGAAAACCCATTTTGTGAAATGAGCTGCAGGATCACAGTAATGCTGCCTATGGAGCGTCTGAATTTGTTAGAGCTTTTATTTTATAATGAAGTATTAGCTATTGGCTCAGATTTTGCTGGCTGCTTTCTAAGCCCAAGAGGGTATGCTTGAATAGATATGTCAAAAAGAACTGCTGACAAGAGCAACTTGCAAACTGTGGACCATTGTCTGCTGTTAACATGTCTGAAATCCCCTGGCATGCAAGCTAATATTTTCGGAGGAGTCCCTGAAATATAGGGATAGGAATAGATGGCTTCTAGAGCAGACACCAGGGCCCAGACTCTGCCCAGCTGAGACAGTGCCATCCCGACTGCTCCACAGCCAAAGCACCAAACTGCTTTAGAAATACAGCACTAGTGGACACTCACAGTAGGTTTGCTCTGCGTGAAGCTTAGGGTGGGATCTGCTGCTTCGAGCTCTGCACTCTCTGCAAAGCACACTAGCGAGCTCAGTGACAGGTGTCACCCAGCAGTAAGGCAAAGTTTAACTCCAGAAGCTGGATTCAAAACTCAAATTGTTGCAGGTATACTTCACACATCACAATGAAAGGATTTATTAGGGCAGAAGAGATCACCATGACCATATACAGAAAAGGCCATACAACCCTTCTTACTCCTGGATTAAAATATTATTTTAAGGAATTATTTCAGTACAGAAACTCTGTATCTAAACACATGTAAGTCAACCAGACCACAAGCAAGCAATTTCTGTGCACTGCAACTGCTAGCATGCTAGAAGGAGCACAAATCCTTTAGCTTGGTGCCTAACAGGACAGTTAAAAACTCTGGCTACAGAGCAGTTCTGAGACCCCCTGCCTTCTCCTAACACTGTTTCTACAATCACAGACTAAGTCATGGGACAGCTCTGGGAGTAGAGAGCAGGCACGTCCCCCCCAAGGAAGTAAAACTTTCAGTTCTTAAATGACATTAAATATAAACAGAGAGATGCAGCTGATGGGGCAGTTTGGGGCTGAGATGCAGAGACTGGAAACCAACATTCTTGATTTAAATGTGTAAGTTCCTATTGAGCTAGCCTCTAATAGCCCGCTTCATTACGTGAAGATGTTGGCCTTCAAAAGACCACAGATTTGGCCATAGCATGATGACCTAGCAATATTTAGATACCAGCAACCAGCCGTGCTGAGCTGCTGCTTAACTTTCCCAATGCCCAAGTGTTTGCTGGTGAACATTTGCAGACCTGCCTACTGCTCTTAGGAGCAGTCTAAGGGCTATAAAGGATCAATTTGACTTAGTGATGTCCTCAAAGTTTTCACACTCAGGAAGGCAATGTGTAACAGACAGCAAATATAAGACTGCAAGTGTACGTGTACGCAATAGCACTGGATTGGAAATTCACATGTAGACTTGTTTTGAAATCTCCATGCTCTCTGATTTAAAGTAGATATTTCAAGATGGGTTTTCTAGCTTCTAGGAAGAAGGCTCCCCCCTAAACTTTTGTGTATGGAAGATGCATCTTTCTTCTGTTAAAGTCACTCCACTTTTATATAAATAATCAATTATTCTGTGAAAGACAGAAAGGGAGTAGAGAAAATAAAGCAAAAAACTGATGCTCTCCTGCAGGTCACTAGCCCGTGGTTTTTTAGCTGCATAGTTAGTAAGCAAATTAAGTGTGTCCTCTCCTTTTACTGCTGGACTAGCAGTGCTTGACTAGCAAAAAGGCTGCTCATGGGGATTATTGGATAATACACATCCCCAACTGTTGGAGGAAGTGAACTAGCTGAGGCAGCCAGAGTGAAGTTGTTTGGGCTGTGCTGGGACTCCGCTGGTAGAGGTGAGAGAGAGTTAACCATCCTTACACACACAGAAACCACTTCCACAGATCCACTTCCTCTGCTGGAGGAAGTGTCTCTCCAGGTTTGGCCAAGTTTTGGTCCTCAAGCAACAGGTTCAGGTAACTGGAGGAGACCAAGACACTGCCTAGGAGTATTCCCACAGGACAGGACAGGACCTTCCTCTTTAAGTTAGGACAGCTTACTTAAAATATAGATTCAAGTCTATTCTTCCTGTTAGATTAAGGGGGAATCAAAAACATTTCTCTATCTCCTATCTTATCTCCCGCTAGGAGAACTGTTTGATATAATGGAGTGATAATGAGTCTCTCTGGTTACTTTGAGAGAAAGGGCTTATCTGACCCTGGAGTTTTAAATCCAGGAGGGCTCACACTGAGAACTTCCAGAAACAGGAATTAGGCTGACTGACATTTAGTTAACCTAAGTGTATGTGCCTTAGGTTCTGCCTGCCTCTCAATTTCTCTTACAGATGATCTTGAATGAACCTCAGCTTTAGGTACCCAAGTTTGCCATGGATTTTAAAGTAGCCCTGAAATCAACTCGGCAGTGAGGTTCCTGCAAGGCAGCAAGTCGCTCAGTGCCAAAGCCTGTGTGGCTGAAGCTTTTTGAAATTGAGACTCAGCTGTCTAAGTTACGTCAGGCCAGATTTCTTAAATGCGTTTAGGCATGTGAGTACAGCAAGTGCCTTTTTGACCTAAGCAGGTCAAAACACTTTGAAAAAATCTGCTCCCCATGTGATTAAAAGGAGACTGGAAATCTTCAGCAAAATCTCAGTACTGGTCAGAAGAATTTTGCAGGAAACACCATTTAAAGTCTGCAAAGCACAGACCTAAAGTGAAAATGGTGCTTGAAGCAATTGCGGATGCTATGCAACACTGACAGAGATGTATTTTGTCTTGGAGAGCTTCAACCCTACAATATGTAAACATTTCTGGTGGAAAGGAAATAAATTATTAAGAAAAAGAAGGCAGCGGTGCTGTTAGAAACATATACAACTGAGCTGGACTAACCCCAACTTTGAGAAGCTGCTCTTACAAACCTCTTGTGGAGGCTGTAAACTGGAGGAGTGGTAAACTGCTCTGCATTCACAGCCAAAATCCAGACTGGAGCATAAGGCAAGCAGAGGCTCTAATAATAGTCTCTAATCACTAATATGTATGTCCATAAATAGATGAAAGAGCAAAAGAAGGTGGATGCCAACCTTAAAAATCCTTAGACTTGCCTAGTTCACTGAAATGCTGTGGGTGACTGTGTTAGCTCTGCTTTCTTGTGGCACTGGAGATGGAAAAGCCCAAAAGGATACTGGAGCCCACACAGGTAAACCCGAGCAAATCTGCCTTCCCCCTGAGGTGCTTGAAACAGCACCAGTTTCTCTGCATATTTTATTCTGAATGGCAGAGGAAGGACTACAGAAATGGTCTCCCAGAATGGAGTAGGGAAACACTACAGAGGCTTTGAAATGGAGGTCAAACCCACATCATTTACCTTTCGCTCCTCCCTCCCCCCCCAAATTTAGAACATGAAAAGGAAAATAAAGTAAGGCCTGTTATATTTCTATTCTCCTTCCCCCCCCTAAAAACGACCACTTGTTACAGACAGGAAGCAACTGCCAAAAGTTGTTCACCTTCAATCCTTTATCACTTAAAAAAGCACTGCGGCTCTGACCACGAAGCCACTGGCAAGAGTAGTTTGGGAAGAGCTATCTATCTACAACAATAAATAATAAAATAAAGCATCTTCCCTTTTGAATCCCAGCTGAGAGATTTTGCCAAGTGATCAAACTTGTCTGAACCTCGGAGCAGCAGCTTTGAAGTAATAAGAAAGAGATTGAAAACTTGCAGCCAAGAGCCGCACACACCTCATTAGGGTCCAGCCATGCGGGGAGGCCAAGCGGCAGCCGCCGGGCCCAGCCCCGCGTACCCGCTGGAAAGGGGCTGCGAGAAGGGGAGATAAAAGCGCCTTTCACAGTGGAAGCGCACTGGTGACATTTTTATGAGCGCCAGTCCCGAGGCTGAGCAGCCCTTGCCACGCTGCTGGCCGCCAGTGCAGCCTCAGCAGGGCAGGGCGCGTGGGCTCTGCCGCCGCCATCCTTGCTCCTCCGTGGTCTCCCCTGGTTTTTCTCAGCCCTTGTTTTTTATTTGAAGGAGTGAGTTTAATGTACAAGGCTCTACCTTGCCCTGGCCATTCTCAGAAAAGCCCTCCAAAATGAGAAACATATTTCTTAAAGATAGTGAGCCAGGCTCCCTGAGCTAGTTCAACACAGTTCACATGATACTTTCTAGTATAATTCAGAAAATTATTTAAAAAAAAAAAAACAAAAACAAAAAGAAAAAAACCAACCAAATCAAAACAAAAACAATAAAGCTTAACAGACTTGTAAAATGCTTTTAAAAATGTCAGAAGATTTTGATCATGGATCTTGCCACACAGACACTGGCAAGGCTGCGTGCTTCCAGCAATGCAGAGTATTTAACTTTGAGAGCTGAAGTTCTGGGTTTAATTTTCAGTTTCAGACTAAACAGCAGGTCTGCAGTGAAAGGCAGGCGACAGCTCCTGAGCACAATGGGGCAATGGAAATGCTTCTCTCGCAAACTTTACTGATTGTGTAACCATGGAGCACCTCTTTGTGCAGACGAAAAAGCAAAATCAGAGAGGTTTGTGTTGGTTTTAATAAACTCCCCCCATCCCTTCCCTTTTTTACTGCAAAGAATTCAGCTGCTATTTTATTATGTAATGCTGCAGGCTAAAAATATATCCCTAATTTAAGCCACCTTGCCAATAAATCTACAAATACCAGGTAATCCAAAAAGGGTAGTTATGGTTTAATGACATACTCTTCTTGTCATCTTAATATGTTCAACTCCTAAAGGATTTAGAGTGATGCATTTAAAGGTTTTTTCAGCTTCTTGAATATCTCACACAATCTGGTGGAAAGTGTGAGAAAGTTTGGTCCTCCTCAGCATAGAGCAACAACACAACTTTTCTAGATCCATCTACGCAGCAATCCACAGGACAAAAATTTTTTTTCTCTAAGCAAGATAACCTGATTCAAAGTGAGTGAGGGTCTCCAATTTAATAGATAATGGTGACTTCCTTTTGATTACAGAATCTTTTATGGAAATTTCTTTTCCAATTGAACACATGTACATTCTATAATCAAATCAGAAAAGGAATCCTGGTGGAAATGTGTGTTCAAAACATGTTTATTTTACAACTGAGGCAGATTTACTGCAATTTATACCTCAATGTTAATCTATTCTCCTCTTTCTAAACATAAAAAAATGCTAATATAAATTACAGGTAATGCCTCACTATTTAACACAGTTCTCAAGAGACTATTGAAGTGATGTGTGAGCCCCCGAACTTACTGTAACTGTGTCTTTGCTGTTCTGATTTCAGTTTCCAGAATTTCCTCAAAATAAGCATGAGAATCAGGGAAGGGGAGGGGGTGGAAGCCATTCACTACCCTGAATCTGATATCTCCAGGGTCCTAGAGCTCACATGTTCCTTCCTTCCAGATTCAAGTCTGGTTTCAATGGAGCTCTCATTTTTCTTCCCACTAATCCTGCAGTGAGATCAACCATTGGTAACTCTGTGAGAAATTAAATACCAGGATGTGGGAAATCTGAGATCTGAATTCAAGCAGAATGTGGGTGATTCATTTTTTTATTTCTCTCCATCTCTTTTCCCATGGTTGTTGTGTGGCAAATAACTCTTCAAACCTGAGATCAGAGATCGGCCCTGAATAATGTGACTACATTGACAGAGCAGAGGCAAAGCAAGAACTACACTGGCAATACTATATCCCTCTCTAATATAAGCATTAGTCAATCCTAAAGAGAGATTTCAGCCAATGTTTTCTGAAAACATTCTGGAATTTCCAGAAATGCTTTACAGTGGGATCAGCAGCAGAACTTCGGCACAGTGATGCTCACCATCTGCCTAAGCAGACTTCATAAAAAATTTAACATTTCTTGCATTGGGATCTCAATGAAAAAGGATCCATGAGGCAGTTTGCTATGACAATGTGAGTGCTACGATGCCCAACAGTCAGGCAGTGGTTTTGAAGGGCTTTTTTCTTCCTCCGTGTGAGAAAAGCACATTTATTTATTTACGCCCTGTAAGGATGAACTCAAGATGCTTACGAACACTAGGCTATGCAAAGATTTAGATCCTTCATCCACTGTTTGGCGAAGTGTTGATGTCTGAAAACCACCTATGTACTTCTGTAGGCTTCAACATGAAGTGCCTAGGACCATAATTCTCACTGCACGGTCTACCATGAGGTTGTGATACTCATATACTTCTTACTGTCTACTGTCACAGCAGTCCCATGCCTACAATATCCAGTGAGCAACCAATGACCATGAGCTCTGACTGGGCCCCCAAACTGCACCCTGCCTGTCACAGACTGTGTTTGTCATCTGGGTTGCTTCACTCCATCTCAGCACTAAGGAACAGTAAAGTGAGAGCATCAAGAAGCATGATCTAGGATAGAAGCTCCACCAGGAAAAATGGTTTTAAAGTGTCTATCACAAGTGTTTCACACTGATTATGAATCCTTCACCTGAGCTGTCCTCTCTGAACTGCAAGGGAGGAGGCAAGCTCATAGGTTCAGCCTGTCCATCCTAGCCTTAATGTTTGGCACAGGTGTCACAAGCTGAGGGACTGCCCAGGGAGGCCAGATGTCACCCTGGGGTAGCATGGCAGCACTGATTTCAAGTTCAATTCACAAAATACTACAAATGCCCCACAGAGTACTGTCAGAGAAGCTGAAAAATTGTCGTTATTCTTCTGTTCTAAGACTGCTATTTTGGACAACAAGTGGACCTTATAAAATTCTCCAGATGTCAGGGAAAGCACAGAATAAAATAATATAATGTCTTCTTATTGCTTCCTTCCATAACATGTTTAAATATGTTAATGAGGGCTGAGTATACTTCTCCTTTCCTAGCCTAACTTTATTAGTGCTGTAGTAGTGCTATCTATCTGAGCAAATTATTTAACAGACAAAAACCTGTATTTTCATTGATCTTAAGTTTGATTTTATTTGTGTTTACCTTATTACACATCCATTGCAGCATACTTAATTTTTAAAATAAAATTTGCGACAGAATTTATACGGTCCTGAATTGGAACAGCAAAGATAGAGCAATTTCCAAGAATGGTTACATAGGCTTGTTTCCCATGTTTTTTCAGCACAACAAATGAGCAAGGATACAACCCTGGAGGATCTGTTAATAATATTTAAGTGAGGGAATAGTGCATCTTTCAGTGGCTTCAGCTGGGTGTGGAAGAGCAACAACAATGCTGACTGTTGAAAATGCAGAGCCCTTTATGACAAGCTCAAGAACCAAGCTCTCAGCTAAGAGCACTTTCTTCCTGTGCAGCCTTCTGACACACCTCATCTTTGCTAATTAGCATTTTGATTATTTTTATTACTATAAGTCCACAGAGTGATCATGCTGGTAGCTTCATCTTTGTGGGTACCACTCAGGAAATATCTTAAAATAATCCTTATTTTCAGGGGGTAGCCATGTGCTGCTGAGAATCTTGCATGTCTTGTACATCTTGTATGAAGTAAGATATCCAAGTGTTAGCAGCACTGACTCTTGCTACTCTTGAAAATCTCAGCCAAAATATGCAGCATGTGTATGCAAAAGTAGCACTGTTTAATTTACTCTTGACTGGCATTTTTTCAAACACTGCCCGGCCATGTTCCTCAATGGTGTTTCCCACACAACCCCTTCTCTTTTGGCTATTATTAGCGAGACTTCAGTTCATGTCAAATCAGAGCCAAGTTCTGAACTGGATGGAGTACCTCCCTAAACACCTTTTGTGGCCACAGCCATGGGGTCAAACACAAAGCCACCCTGCCCACAGATGTTGCCTGCCTGCCTCAGGCTTCTTCCACAAGCAAGGAGTGGGGAGGGAAGAGGTACGGAGAGGTTGAAGAGGAGCTTTGCTGGCTTAAGGGAGTGTTTTAGCTTACCCCTTCATCCTCTAGCCTTCTACCACCAACTGCAACACCTACTCCCTGTGCTATGCAAGGATTGGCTCAACAGCTGTAGTTCCTGAAGTTTTACATCCCTGCTTTTAGGGTCAGGTCTTGCCCAGCACACTGGGAAAGAGCAGGGACCTGAAAGCATGTCTGTGTTGAATGGGCAAATGTGTGACCAGTGCTGCATTCAGAAAGCTGCCTCCTGCCCTAGAGTTTGCCTCGGGGGAAATAAATATTGTGTGTTTGAGCTGTCAAGAATCCATTATTGTTCTTGTTCAGAGATGAAGGCTCCTCCTATGTTGAACTAAGTCACAGCACTCCTGCTCTTTGATTGACTCATAAACTGTCTGACATGACATCTTCAAGTGGCACATTGCAGCCAGTAAGACTGAATCCCCTAGACAGTCCTTCACAAGCCATGAAGAAAAAAAAATCTTGCTAAATCCAATTTCTTTTTTGTCACATCAGATTATAAGTCTGTGCACTTTGATAACTCCCTTATGCAAGAAGGGAGCATCAGCACCTCAGTTTTAGTGGAAGGGGAATCAAGATGCTGTGAGACTTGCCTCAAATGGAACTTACACAGCACAATGCTCAGAAATAATGGTTTCCTTGCTCTCCTGGCACAGTGCTGACTGGGGCCCCTCTGCTCCCTAGGCAGCGTATGGGGCACAGTGACAGGCACCCCAGCCTGCCTTGTGGACCACAGGTGCATTAAGCAAGGGGATGCATAACTCAGTCACCATTTACTGACAGAATTACGCATTTGAATTTAACAGATCTGTGGACTCAAACCAAATCAAATAATGTTTCTCCTGCTTGATCACTTAGTGGCTCTTTGACCTTTGAATCCTGAGCTGTACTGTGTCTCAGGTTTAGGGATCAGCACCAGGAACACTTCTCTCCTGGTAGCCTGGAGAGCGTGCTGGGATAGGAAATGGGGCTGCTGCTCAGGTATTTCCAATTTTTGACTCTTTAAAAGTGGCTGAATAACTGAATATACTCCTGTCTTGAAGGATTTTTAAAATCCCTTTTCTTCCCTTCCTTCTGGTCATATAATATCTCAATTTGTTTAATTTATTTACAGCCAAATTTCTGGAAACAGCCATCTCAAAAATGTTCCTCTATCATAGCTGTGTAGTAAATGACAATCATAAATATTTAAAACATTGAGTACCTCAGTCTTACACTGATTTGGGTATTCAGGCATAGCATCATTGAATTACATTATTCAGAGTCTATTCAGAAGTTATGTAATATAAGTAAGAAAAGTAAGTAAAATAAGAATAAGTAAGAAAATGTCTTCTGTCAGAAATAACCTACCTCCCCTTCTAGCCATCATTCCTTAGCCCAGTTTAGTGCTTCATCTGTTCATTGAACTGGTAATTGCAACTTCTATATTTTCTCCCAGATTCTTTTTCTTATTTTATTTTTAAAAAACTGCTCCTTTTTTTTTTTTTTTTATTCATCAGACAAATTATTCAGTGTCTTCCTGTCACAATAAACCCATTATTAAAAAAAGAAAAGGAAGCCTGAATAGGTATTCTTTTGGAAACCACACCAGTTGCCACCATTTTGCCTTGAAAAGAGAAAGAAGGTAAGAATGTAAAGCCCAGTACCCATAATGAAATTCTATCTACTGCATCCATGAAGAAAGCAAGAGACTTTCCTGATTTCCCATGAGCCACAATATATGTTTGCTCAGCATGTGTTCACATGATACCAAGAGTCTACAGTACATATAAGATGGCCTCTAGTGTGGGCTTTGGGAAAACATTCAACATTTGCTTTAAAAAAGAAAAAAAGCTATAATAAAAGAATGGTAACTGAACCTTTACAAGGATATTCTGGAGTGGTCTATGTAACACATACGCATTTATCCTGTGCTAAAGTACAGAATTCCATGTATTATTGGAAAAGAAAGTTTTACTTCTCCAGGATCTGACTTTTCTGGAGTTCCCCTGGGACCTTTCTGACTCTCCATATCAGTAAACACAAAAAAAGTCCATGAGACACAACATAGCTTGCTGAATGCAATGGAAAAAGCAATGAAACCCCAGGGCACTAGGTCAACTTCCAGGGCAGAGATTATTCAGTATTTCTACCGTCAAGGCTCAGTTGAATAAGACTGCAGTATTCCTGGGTTTGCAGGACACAGGGTGGCCTTGGACAATGGCACTCACTCTCTCAGATGTGAATGTGCACCCGCTTGGATTTGCCATCCTGTCTGTGACGCTGGAAACTTCTTTTCAACCTGCAGAGGTGGATCTCTGAAGTTTTCCTACCACGTTTCTGTCTGCGATTTCCCAGAAGGAGAAGGAGGAATTCCCGTGTGGTGGCTAGCACATACACAGAATGCCTGAAGCCTGCGGAAGTGCAGATTTATTGCACGGCACAGAGAGGTGATGAAGTATGTGCACCCTGGGCCTACAGGCCGGGTGTGCCAACACGTGGGCCCTGCCACACAACCACCATGGGCACCAGGCTCAGCTCTGCTCACCGTCTGCAGCTTCGTGGCTGCACAAGAGCATGTGAAGCACAGGTGTGGCTCCTGGGCTGCAGAGCCTGTGTGATGCTTCTAGCACTTACTGCGTCCTACACTGAGCAGACATATGCAATAGATGCAACTTCTAGGTGTGTATATATATAAAAAATGACTAATTCACATGCATAACTTCATTGACACCAACACTGCCAAATGAGTAGCAGGAAAAAACATAGGAAATCCAAATCTTCTTTCCTATACAAAATAACACTTTTCTTTTTAGTATTTATTCTTGTTGGATTTGATTTTTTTGGACAGTGTTTTAAAAGCATCTACTACATTTAGCATTAGGTAGAGAAGTATGCTTCACTTGTTCTTTTGGTGTATGTTTTCCGTACACTTTCTTGTGTACACTGTCCTATGTATATTTTATGTGTACTCCTCTGACTGATACACTTTTCTTCTGATCTATAAACTGTCTTTCTGATTAGTATGCTCTCTTTTAGATTCAGACACAAAGGATTTCCAAGGATTTGAGATTTTAAGAGAGATAATAAGATTTTCAAAGGGCTGTCCTATGTTCATTATATGTCTTCTGTGCAGAAATGATAAAAATAAAACCTGTCCTGTTTCCAGAAACGATATCACTTTCATTGTATTTTCCTAAAAACATCTATATCCTTCATATTATTTAAGAGTGTAACTCCCCCATATGGCTGAATCAACAGCTGCTACAAATTGCTTAAAAATGAGGAAATGAAGAAATTTCTGTTTGTACTGTGTATTTGCACACCTTGGTTAAAAATATTACTATATCATGGCTGTAAGATCCAGCTGTACATTCTTTGAAGACAGAGCAGATTTCAAAGAGTCTTGTTTTGAGGGTTAGGCAAATATCTACGTAAAAGTGCTAAACTTACCAATGTCACGCAGTTATGCTGGCTCTTTTCTTCACTTCCTCAAGTAAGTGTGAGAATATGCGTCAGTGATCATCACAAAGATGTGACTAGACCACAGTATTCAAACGTTTGTATTAATTATATGGGTGTGTAGATTTCCAGTGGGTTTTACTGCTGCTATTTACTGTCTGTGTGATGGTAAATCCTCAGAGCTCTGGCAATGTTTAAAGATATTGCTGAAGTTTACATAAACATCTGTATGGCCCTAAACTGGACAGCTGATATCCATAAAGAGACTTAGAGCATGGCAGACACCTGCACAATGCTTAAAATCTGGGAAATGGTGATAGGAACAGAGCTATTATTTGCAAAATGAGAATTTTATCTGGTCCTACTGCTTCTGTACTTTTAAAAGTGACACAAACCCAAGAGACATACTTGCTAGCAGCAAGAACAAGAGTGACTAATACTCATAGAAATCTTTGAGAAAACACATAAAATTCAAAGCACAGGAGACCACTCAGGGACCAAGCCTGAGCAAGAGTTTCTGCCACTTTTGCCAAGGCAGGCTCACCATCACACAGCAGTTCTTGACTGTAACCTCTCACAGTCCCCACCAATGAAGAAAGTATACATTTCTAACTTAATCCAGCCTGCCACATGGCAAAGCCATCTGGGAGGATATTTTGAAGGAAACAGATGGAAAAGGAAGAGATTCCTCTGAATGTAGTATAAGATTTACATTATCCTCCATGAACTTCCATGTAGTCCCCATGTTTATACAATTTATCACTATTTCCTTAGACAGCTCAGATTAGAAAGCCTGCATGAGCTCATGTTCTTGTTGTTAATTCTGAGTCTGAACCTCCCTACTTTAAAGGGAAATTAGGTACTATAAAAAGAAATCAGAGAAAGGCAACCAGACCTGAGTGAAACTCAGCAGCATGAAGTTCTTGATCATCCCAGGAATTACACTGTTTTACCTCTCCTTCTTTCAGCTGCAAGAAGACACTGTCAGGAGCATTTGCTCACAGTGATAAATTTTTGCTCTTTGCCATGCACCTATACCAGCAAAACCGCAATGGTGTGGTACTGTAAGTGTCAGAGCGGGGCCTGTTGAGACTAGGAAGGGTTGAAGATAAGTTCAGTGATTTCACTGAACATTCTTTCATCTAAGGATTAAAAACAGAAATGTTGTCTGTGTAAAGACATGGCATACAAATAAAGTGTTCTTTCACTAGTCAGTTGTGGTAACTGGAGAGATCTAAATAGCGTTCTTGCTCCCCTTTTCATGTATTCTTCTGTGCCTCCTTGCTTTCTGCACAAACACTTCCATTACTAATGGGAATGTCAAAGGGCTTTCTTTTCTCTGTCTCACTCTCTCTGTCTCTGACTACAGAGATGCTGCTGAGGCACCACTGCAGCAGCGGTGGCATCCGGCTGGTTGACACACACTACAGCATCCCTACCAGAATCACTGCTTCAGCAAATGGTCAGGAAAATCCATATAGGGAATGCTGGTACTTCAGTTCAAATGCCTACATCATTTTGCAATCAATTAAATCTGTCATTACTTTGTTCTGCTACAAAACAACAGAGTCCAGGTCCCCTCTTTGTCCTCCTACACCCCGGCCCAGCTTCAGTTCCAGGTATTTCTTCCTCTCTTGCACTCAGGGTTGCACACAGTTATTGTGCAAACAAAACACTTGCAGGAGTCAAGTGGGGAGCTGGGGAGCTTGGAAATCTGGCACCTCAAGGCCATTGGCAGCAATGGTTTCTGCTAGGCTAGGCTGCAGGCAGAGCCACCAGCTTGAGACTCGTTCTTCCTGCTGACCTCAGTGGGATTGAGCTCTGATATATACCAGAGGAAAAGGCAACATTAACAGCCTCTCTGGAGTCTCTGTCTCCTGGATTTGGTCTCCTCTCTGCAGAAGTGTTTAGCCTCCCTGTCTCTCAGGTGCCACAGAGGAGATAGCTGGCTTTGTGCCCACCGGCAGATTTACTACCATGTTGTAGTAGGAATAGCCTGATTGTAGCAGTAACATTTGAAGGATATAAGCAAGACAGGGAGAGGAAATATCTTCTATTAGAACAGCTTGGTGTGTTTTGAATTGTGTGGTATAGTCAGATTATACACAGTAAGTCGCTGGGGACTTAGGCTGTGTTTTTTGCATAAGATGGCCTAACAAAAGACATTACCTTTCCTTGCAAAACTTAACCTTACTTGAAAGTACTACTACATGCATCCTGTATGTTATCTCCACTATTCAGAGACATTAATATTATTAGCTGTGCCACAGATTCATCATTGCTGCAACTGTATTGACTTCTTTTGTAGAAATCTGATTCTCGCACATGCTTTGGAGAGTTACATCATTTTACCCCTTCAATTCATGGCTAGGATGTTTTCTGTTTTGTATGCAACAGCTCCTAATTCAGATTGCAGTTGATATTATGACAACGTACACTGTATAATAATGTATTAGAACCACAAGGTGGAAAAATGAAAGTATTATTCCTTTCTGAAAGCAGACCTCTTTCCAGAAGAGCAATGGACTCTTTATGCTCTTGACTCAGCAATCATTCATGTACATGGAGGTACAGCAGCACAGCCCATGGACTCTGCTGAGCAGTGATGGACTTGCTCCTATAACCACAGGTTTTTGTCTGTTGGTGCACATATAACAAAGTGTCAGAGTTAGGTTCTTGGAGTTTTTAACACAGGGCAGGCTGGGAGAAGAAAATGAAGTGGATTGTAACTGCAGTGTTTCACTGGTTTCATGACACCTTGTGGCTTGCGTTTTGTTCAAAGTGTTAAAAAAGAATAATACTACCCAACACAAAAAGTTCAAATGTGTTAGTCTTCATGACACATCCAGTCTAGTTACCAAGTTCAGCCTATTATATTTTGTGGATTTAGAGAATCTTTTAGAAAAGTAGAGAGATGGGTTTTATGCAAATGCCCCTCCTTGCTGTAATGCAGTTCGCACCTATCCACATTCAGGACACACAGAGATATTTATTACATGCTGGGCTCACACCAGGGAAGTGTGCATGTGTGTCTGCATTATCACTGCAAGGTGACCAATGCAGAAAGAGGACAATTCTGAGCAGGCACTGTCCACTGCTTCCTCCTCTCTTTCCCAAGAGTCACCGCATGAATTGTTCTGGTGGTTGTGCCCAGGAAGCCAATAGCTGTTACCCAGCTCATACAATTGATTTATTTCCCTTCTTTCTTTACAGTAAAAGAGGCCAGTTGAAATACTGAAAAACTATTTCACTTACAGTAGTCTAAAGAATTTAAATTAGTTTTTCTTACCTGAGCAGGCTTCTTTTGAACCACTTGTTGAGGCTGAAAAGTAAAACAAAGGCACAATGAGAAACAAAATTAACTGAGAGCACTTAACTATGATTTTACAAGTGCTAGGAAAAATATTTTCAGCAATAGAAACAAAAGACAGGAAAAGCCCACAGTCAGAAATGGAGAGATGAAAATACCCAGCCTCTCCTATTCCTATCTACAACTTTGCTCTGAAGTAGTTCATATTACTGTGGATGAAGAGGAGTATGTTAAGTTTGTACAATTAAAACCAAGGTGAAATCTAATTTAACATGTTACATCTTTCAGCTCTTCTATGGCACTGCTGCCTTAACTTATCAGACCATGAGAGTGACTTGATTTTATAACTAGATTTTGTTGTCTCCACTGCTGCTGCTCTCTTATGACACTTTCAGCTATAAGTGAAGTGTGCTGCTGTAGGGAAGCCCTCCCTCCTCATCATGAGCAGGGTCAAAGCTCAGGCAGAGAGGTGAAGGATTGCATAATTCCTGAGCCACAGCTTCCCACTTGACCAAAGCCACCCTTGCCAAAATCAGGAGACTGAGATGGACAGTGGTTCCAGCTCTTGGAAGTTCTGGTTTGAGACCTTCAGCTGCATGAAGGTGATGCTGTGTTGACCCTTGCAAGCCTATTGGTGTGATTATGGGGGTGGCCATCATTGGCCAGGTTGGGTGTGTCCACCTGCCTATGCAGGACCTGGTGGCACCACCATGGATTCTCAGCAAGTCTCCCTCCCGGCTGCTCCCACCCAGGACTGGGGAACACAGTCCTCACAGGAGTCAGGAGACCCACCAAGGTGCCGGTGTGCTTCATCCCCACCTGGGAGAAGGGGAGTACCAATTAGGGAACAAATACAGATGTGCTTAAAATACATCATCGCTGCCCAGATGATGTGGTGACCCTTGTGGGTGCTAGGAGCAGCACAGAACAATAACACCACAGATAAAGGATGAAATCCTGACACAGAGAGGACAAAAAGGCTTTTCTTATTTCAGTGGGACAAAATTGCTGCCTGCCCCCCTCCCCCGGACTTTCTGTTTTTAAACTCTATGAATCGTACCCAATGATTTTCTTCCTGCCCTTCCTTCCTGCTATTTCCTAATCCCAGCCATGATTTTAGAGCCTTGCTTGGGCAGAAGCCAACATGCCATCTCTCTACATGGCCAAAAACCTAATTTTCATGACAGTGTAGTAGGAAATAACTGGAATATTTCTGAATAAGCAGTTTAGTGTAACTGGCCTTTCAGAGCAATATTTCAGTGGGAAGGATCAATGAAAATGTAAATTAAATGTAACTGATTCAATTCAGACTGCCCACCACAAGTGTCCCATTTTAACAAGAGATGCTTTGTTTATTTTCAGTCTTTTTCTAACTCAGTGGAATCCTACTGCTCTTATATTTTTGTATATAACAGGCTCCAAGTTCTGCTCTCAAATAAATATGAGAGAAAAAAAACTATGCGATGACTGGGTCTGTCTTTAAACTTCAGGGTGGACCCTTTCCTTTTCCATTAAATTCCCTTGCAATGGAGAAGCTATTATCAAGGCACACATTTTATTGATGCTTTCTCCAGGTGGACTGCAGGCCCTGAACTCATTAATGGACATTTGCTGCCCTTGGACAAAGGAATGATTTGTTTCAAAGGAATCTCTCATAATTACGGAACTCATTGAGTTTTCTGTAATCTGCCAATAGTGTTTTTTCACTTTATTTTCCTTTTTTTTTTGCCTGTTGATTACACCTGTACTTGTGTTTACTCCCAGACCACATGAAATCCACAGACATTTTTAGAGGCTGACTGTTTTCTCCAGCTCAGAAGTCCCCATATATTTTTGGCCGTGCACTCTATGTTCATGTGACTCTCACTCACTGTAGCTCAATGAAATCTTCTGAAAGAGCTGCCAACTCACCATATTTTCCATGAATTAGGTCCTGACACTTCAATGAGAGGAAAGACAATGTCTGAAACAAGGCCAGCCCTGGCTTTCTGCCTAGTATGTGTCACAGTAATTCTACCAGCTGCCCTTCTACACAGCAGTTCATACTTTTCAGACCACCAAAAAGCCCCTTGAATACTTTCAGTGATAGCTGGGGCTTGAGCTGCCAGCATGTTTTCCCAGCCTCTGGCACCCAGCGGCTTTGGACTGGACCTAGAAAGTTTTTTTTGCATGTGTTTGTTTTGTTTTGTTATTTTTATGAATGGCTTCCACAGGGGACTCTGACTCCAGCACAACCCTATCCAGCCATTCATAAAAAGCAGAGGGAAAATATTGTACTTTGCCCAGTTGGAAACTGTCTCTGATACTGACCAAGGCTTTCAAGAATTTTAGTCATTCAAGACCTTTGCTATCGTAGTGCTTCATGTTGAGAGCTCCTTGGCAGTGCTTGCTTACTGCCGGCTAGGTTTCCACTGGACTTGGGATCTGGAGTTCAGCATATGTTATGCTTTCTCCCTTAAATGGAAGAAGCTCAGCTGTGCAAGCCCAGAAGCAGGGCTCAGTTCCTCAGCCAGCATTAGTGGCACACACCACTGACACGCTGGGAGCCGTGCCCGCTCATGTCACATTGAGGGCTCCGGCTTGTGGCAGCAGAATCACTGCAAGTGCCAATTTTCAAAGGCATTGCTTCTCCTGCTTCAGCCTGGCTGAGTGGGAGATGTGGCTGGACATATAAATCCAGGAAGGTCCAGTCCTATGAGGACTGTAGTGCCTGCTCACTTAGGTCACCCTGAGTAGAAGAATTGAGGTTTTCAGGAATAACAAGTAATTTCTGAAGCATCCCTTTAATTTCTTTAACTTTTGTGGATGTGATGCCTTTGGAACCGTTTTGACACACTGTAGATACTAATGCTTCAACTTGCTAAACTTTGTGTTCGCTGAGTTAAAAGATCTTCTCAGGGCTTTGAAAGAGACACCTCTGATTCACAAGTGTTGCATCTGCGTGTTCAATTAACTGGAAAGAAAGACAATCTGCCTTGGTTATGGAAAAGACTGGAACTATAAAATAGCCACAGACAAGAGACTTTTGCTCTGGAGCAAAATAAAGTTGTAAGCAAGAAATGAGAGGTCTGAACTATTACGTATTGTCCCTGAAGAGTAAGATGGTAAAACTTCTACTTTGTCAGAGGCTCTCTCACTTATGTTAGCAATCTTAAAAGGAGATTTGTGCAACACAGCGCTTTCGCATTTCATTTTCATCCTAAGTTTGAAAAACAGCTGTTGTACACTGCATGTACATCAGCTGATGTTCCATACACTTGACAGAAAATTTCAGGGTTTTTTACATCATATGTATGTACAAGTCAACACTAGGTATCTTTCTTAAAAATGTATGAGATAGAAAGAACAAGTGACAGTGTTGGAAAAGTCCTATGACCAGGTCATTTAAATGTCTATCAAACAAGAACAAATCCAAAATGCAGTAGTATTTCTTTTGCCATGCTTAAAATATTTAGTATGTGAGCTAAGGCAAAAGATAATAATTTAAAACTTGAGGATAATATTCCTAACTTTGAACAGGAAAAACCTCACAAAATGCCTGAAAAGGAGTTCTATCTTTGCTCTAAGTTTTGAATGTTCAAAGCCCAATTGTTTATCTTCTACACTTCTTCCACTCCTCCTCTGTCACACATCCCTCATTTTGTTTCTTTATTTTCAAATTCTGTTACTTTACTTTCTGTCAATATCATTCAGGTAAGCTTACAGCTCATACTGGTCAAACAATTTCTTTGCTTTCTATATGAGGACAAAAGAGCAGCCTCGTGTTGTGAGTTCGTATTCATCTTGTACCAGCAGTCTAAAGTTGTATTAAATTCAATTTGTCACACTTCTGATTCACAGAAGTCCTTCTTACCCTGTGACTTTTCCTAGTGTTATAAAGCTAAGGAAGGAAAATGGAAGGATAAGGGTATATCTATGTCAACTAGCATGAGCAATGCTGGAACACATTTTTAATGATCAGAAGTAAAAGCATTGGTTTGAATGCAAATCATCCCCTGACTGCTATGCCTGAAGCTCCAAGCACAAGCTGCACACACACAGTGCTCTTAGATTTTGTGTTCATGTCTTCCTCTTCAAACTGAGTATTATGAAGATGTCTGATTGATGCTTCTTGGCAACAGTGACTCTTTGTTTTTTTCCAATAGCTTGACACAGATAAGAGATTTGCATGAGGTAGCTCTGCTGGTGAGACTAAATGACCATGATGGAAACTAATACCCAGCTAGGATGACATTTATAGCACTGACAGCTCAGTGTTGTGCAGAGATCATTAAAATAATTTCATAGGTCATCCAAACACTTGTAGTTCTAAATTAAAAGATGAGTAAAACCATATTTAGTCTTTTTGTCTACATACCCTTGAAAAATCAGGAAGTTCATATTATACCAGTTGAAGCCAATATAATCCAAAATAAATCATGTCTTACAAGCAGTTCCATATGACAGCAGAGTAACTACCATTCTGCCCTACAGCTTTAATTGGTTTGAGTCCAGCCTTTCTCTCCCTCTTCCAGCACAGTGATGATACAGTGCTGGGACCAGAGGCCCACATGGGCTGCCAGGAAACCCTCACCTTCCAGCAAAAGCCACTTGCAGCTTCCTGATCATCAGCAGAGATCTTCCTGAAATTGCATGGGATGATGTGCCTGCCATTCACTCCTCAGGCCCAGGTATGCTCATGGCTTGCTTTAGTAACAATCTCCCTTTTGAGGCAGTAGCAGAACTGCTTTTTTATCCCATCAGTAGTGAGGAGACTTGTGTTTTGGAAGTACAGGTCATGAATTCTCCTGCCTCCATCACATGTTTGCAATCAACTGGCAACCGTAGTGTCTGTGTATGCACACTGCTGTGGGTCATTAGAATCTAACAGCAAAACCATCTGGCCCTTAGAGTTCAAAGGAGATTTCACAGTTCTCTGTGCAGTCTCATAAATGAGGCTAATAGTAATCTGTGGAGAATTCTGGCAAAATCTGTGAAACTATTCTTTCTTTTCTATCCTACTTGGCACTCCTCTGAGTTTTTAATATGAAGTCAGATAATTGCAAAAATATTTATTAGCTTTTAAACTGACCTTCCCTGAGACGCTGGAAAAGTCTGCAACATGTCAGAAGCTGCACCAGTTAGTCGATGATAAAGAGTATTTCTATTCCACTTGTCAGGGAGAGCAGAGAGCATCAGAGTTTTCCAAGTACACAAAGTGACTTCTAGTAGTCATTTGACCGACATAAAAATTTTATATTTAATTTGACAAATTCAAAGCACACTGCTTCAAATGACTCTTTTGCTAATCTTAAAATTCAGGCAGTGGCACATATATCCAGTTATGTATGTATATATCCAGTGGAAGTCAAGAAACTGACCCAAAAAAGGGTTAGGATTTCATATATTTTGTTTACAGAAAGCTACCTTCACTACAAAATATCTGTAAGCTGCTTTATTTGGAATGGTTTCATGTTCTGAGAGGAATAAAACAGTGAAAGAAATGTATTTAAAAATCAAATTCTGTTTTCTTTTATGCTCATATAATCCATTATATCTCAGTTGCTTTGACCCAACCTTACTCCCACCATTACAGATCTTGACAAGTACAAATTTAATGGTTAGAACAGGAAGGGAAAACCCATCATTTTTATTCATCTGCTAGCTGAATTGTTAGTTCAAGCACAACAATATTCCATTGAGTTTATCAAGGATATAATAAAAATTCAAAGCACAGTAGCTGTTAGTTCAGTGCTCTTGATAGATGTTATTAATTTTTACAATGTTTCAGCCAGTATTAGTTACATTTCCATAAAATATTTAGGGCAGTGAAGCTTATAAAATATCCATGTAATGGGCTTTGTATCTGTGTTTCAATAGAATAAGCAAAGTTTAAATTGTTCTCATCTAAAATCAATACAGCTTGTCAGCAGAAGGATCTGCTGTTGCTGACTGCTCTTCTTCAGAGTCACTGCTGCTCTGTGGGGTTTCCATGTTACTTCATTATCATCTGTCACACACTTGATAAGCTTTCCTGATGCATTTTGCTTAAGTTTAGTTTGGCATGCTGTGCATTTTGCTGCTAAAATATTAAGAAGTATTTTCTGTCGTTCAGAATAATTCTAGCACAGAGTTCAGCATTGAGGTTTCCTTGATATACACCTAAGGAACATGAGCTGGCTCTTTTGTCTGGCAAACGTTGTATGTGTCTGTCTACTTATAATTCCCTACACAGACATACTGTTGAGAAAGCCAGAGGGGAGGTTTCAGTCATTCTTAGCTATAGTGCAAAGAAAAAACCTTATATTTCAGTAGACATAAAAAAATTATAAGTTATTTGCAAAGAAATCAAGCCCCCATTAGTCAGGGATAAACTGATCAGAAAATATTTAGCTTTATACCTTTGCAGACCTGCCCAGACAAATAACTGTTGTGCAACTGCTTATCTCCAGACTATCTTGTCAGTTTGGATACAGCAACTCCTGTGTTCACCATGCATTTCTCTTGGCCCATGTGGAAATGATTTTTGGTCACTGCTAAACAGGCTAGATTTGAATTGATGACCTAGAGGTGGAAAGCACTGTTATCACATTACAATCTGGTTCCAACTTTGGTTTTAGAGTCTTCTCTCTCTTCTTGCTCAGGCACCTCCCACCATACGGACCGAAAACCCAGGGCAGTTTCTGCTGCAGAGGTCATTCCCAGTGGAACCACTGCATGGAGCTGATCAGAGCTGCGGGACTATCAGCAGTGGACTCATCTCTGGACCTGACTGCCAGGGGTTCCCGAATCGTCTTGAACTTTGCACCAATCTCCAGTGAAGTTACAGAGTAAATAGCATAGGGAAGTCCCAAACAAGTCAACCTGCTGCAAAATCCACTGCTGTTTGGAAAGTGAACTCCGAACTTAAGTGGTTTTGCTCAAAATGTAACTATTGTCAGGTAACATTTCTCTTTATTGCCTGTGATGTTCACTCTTCTCAATTTTAAGGTCGCAAAGACATCAACTCATTTAGTAAGTGTCCTTGTGTCATTTAAAAACCTGAAATACGTGCAGCCCATTTTCCACAATGTAGGCTTAGATACAAACAATCAAATTCATTTCCAGGCCTGTGAAAGCTTCTGCCAACAACAGGCCCAAGCCTAGAAATAGGAATGGAAAAAGAACTGAAGTGGCAAGGATGGAAAGCAATGCATAAACTGCTCCACTGGCCAGACCTGGGACTATAGCAGTGTCCCAGCAGTATCAGGTGGTAACTCTGACCCTGGCTATACACCTCCACCGTGGTGATGATGCAATGGCCATGCCACAGCCCAGGCCTGTACTTCTTCTCAAGAAGGAGAATACTGATGAAAATACAGTATGCACTTTCCTTGGCCCTCAGGCACCTTCACCACTCTGGAAAGGCAGCCATTCGAGCCACCTTGAAGGTTGTGAGATTCGAGCCAAGCAGTCTGTGACCTCCCTTGGGTATTTCCCAGTGGCAGCCTGTGGCATGTCTCCTCAGTTTAGCTGCATACTACAAGAGCGTCTGCCTCCAGAGATTTGCACTTCTTGCTTTAGCGAGACACATCTCAGCCGGAGGAGGACAGCATCATAGTGGGCACTATGGGAAGGCAGGTGCAGGAGACTGTGATCAGCCTAGAAAACCTTCAGACTTCACCAACAGGAGAAAGCAATCCAGTCCAGGACCTCTGACTGGCTTGTACCTATACCGCCTTTCCCTCAGACTGCCTAGAAGGAAGAGCCCCGGGTTGTGCTACTTCCTTACCAACATCTGTTACGGGGCAGAGGACAAGATGGTGGAGGAAAGCAAGCTCCCAGCAGCACAGCACAGACAGCTGTAGGGCAGTGCTTGAGGCCGGCTGTGTTCAGGTGCTGTTCAGCTCACTGAGCACAGACACCGCACTAGGTACTGTTTGGAAGAGCTATCTGGCCCCTCGTCTGCACACACTGGGGTAAGGATACAGGGGATCTTAGGCAGCCATTTTTGCACAGCCATTTCTACTCCTTCAGGGATATAAAGCATCTTGTACAGAACTTATGTGGTCAGCCCCAGGCACAGCCCTCAGTTCCTGCAGGAGCTTCCTCTTCCCATTCAAACCATTGCCTCCCTGACCTCCCATTGTCCTCTGATGGCTGGGCAGGGTTTTTCTCCAAAGAAAAAGCACACAGGGCAAGGAAGGCAAATCGCCTGTGCCTGGCTGATTTTCTGCAGCTGAGGATCTGGCCTGAGGCATTTCTCTTGAACTTCTTTGTCTGAGCAGATCCATTGGTAGCCACATGGTTGGCTGGGGATGTTTTTATATGTCTGGGATATACAGATGTCTGATAGCTGTCTGTCTATCAAACAGATTTGATAATTATTACTGCCTCCAGGACACTGATGCTGCTAAGAGTGTCTGTCAGAGTCCAAGCAGAGACTGCTGACATTCTGGCATAATTTCATAAAGAAGTCAGTGTTCAAAATAGAAATACATTTTCCACGTACTTGAAATATACCAGGGGCTTGGTGGCAAGTTGTTGCAATTAATCCACTTCCTGGCTTGATATATTTTGGGATCATTCTGGTGTGTGGCATGTTAAATATTGAACTCAGTTCATACTCTTATTTTTAAATGGAAAATACATTCATTACGTCCAAAGGCATGATTTCTAGGTCCTTCTTGCAAAGCAGAAAAAAACCCCACCATTCCATTGCATTTCTGGTGTGATTTTACTCATAAACAGCAATTTCATCACATGCATCATTGTGAAATCCATGAAACACAGTAATGCATCTTAAAAGAGAGTAGCAAACAGCCTTTCCTTTTTTATCTAGCTAGAACCCGTTTAATAAAAGATTGCAAACTCAACATCTACCCTATTGTCAATATCCTATTGTCAGCCTGTCAACGGCAGCAGAAATATGAACAGTGTCTGAATACATATGCTTCCCTTGGTCTGAAAGAGAGTGAAAAAAGGGGAAGAGAGGGAGGAAGAAAGAGATTCTGCTCTTTATAATCCTGGTGTAATTTTGGAGTTGTTCTATTTACGTCCCTGAACAGACTCTGAAGTTAACCCAGTCTAGGAGAGAAGAATTTGACTAATTTTACAGGACAATTACCTGACTGTCTAGCTATAGTTATTTAATAGCCTTTTGGAAGCTACATGTGACCTAAAGTTCCTATTTTGTTGCTTGGATCTAACAACGTGAACATCAAAGGTATATGTGTAAGGTATGCACGCAAATCCCCTGCAGATTTTTTCATAATAGTACTGAAACCTGACACCACATCAAGAATGCAGCGCCTGAAGCACCCTACTACAGCCCCACTCCCTTGTAAAGCTTAACGTGGTTTCCTTGCTCACAGAGCTCCGTCCGCCACTTGGAAAGCAGCCTGCTTTTACATGTTAGAGTTGCTATGGAGGGCTTGTGAACATTTTAGCAAATGCAGATCGTTTCAGAGAAGAGAACTGGTGGATATTGATTCTCAGTTCCTGAAAACTCTCCCATAAGTAGTTGCTTCTGTTGTTGAAGTGACAAAACCTAATTTTTCATGCTGCAAAAAACATAGCTAAATTCCGTCCTTGGCTAAATTCTGTCCTTATTTCCAGAGTCTACCAAAAGAGCTAAATGCTTCCATCTTCCAATTAGTTACATTTTATTGTGCTTGGAACCTCTGTGGTTTGGAACATGCCAAAAATATACCAGTTGGTAGTATCCGTGGCTAGGTGGTCCTGGCGGCAGAGGTGAAAGCAGCTTGCGGGATGAAAGAAGGAGAAGGAGAGCTGGCCTCCAAATGCTGCTGTAGTTGGCACAGAGAGGCATACCCTTTCTGGGAATTTGGCACACTGGGTAGATAGAAGCTCGTTTTGCAGATGAACATAATCCACCTTGGTGAGATCAGGTATTTTATCAGCACCAGATCACTTACCAGCAGCTGCAAGATCATTCTAGCAGTGGCAGCGATGTGGCCAAGGACACTCTGATACTCTAGATATTGACAGGTAATGGTGATGGTGTGGAGCAAGGTCCTTCTGCTGGTGGTCACCAGGCTGCTCCCAGACATCTAAATATCCCCACATTCCGTAGCTGTGACTGCCCAATCACAAAAAATACTTTCTCTTGAGAAAGGACCCTGAGAACATGACAGTGTGCCCCATGGGCACCAGAGGTTGCTGAGAGCCCACTGCTCTCCCAGGCCATCCCCACAGCCAGCAAAGAGGTCACCAGCGAAGGAAGGACAACATTTAGAGGAGGAGTGGAGTGAGGAAACAACAGTACTGCTTGTGTCATCATGCGTACACCTAGGAGCTTCTCGAAATCTTTGGCTAGTAGGGAACAGTGCTGGGAAGTTTTGGTTGGGTTGCATAGCGGGAAGGATGCAAAGGGATGGGATGAAGGAATTAAAGTGGCAAGGAGAGATGGCAAGAAAGAGTGGGACCAAACACATACGATCTTCTCTGCTTACACACAAATGGGAACAAGGTCTCTGCACTGCCATTTATGTGCAAGGAACTGAGAGGAAAAACAGAAACACATTGTTCATATTTCTTTTTGTCCACCAAGCTCACAAGATGGCTGTATCGTTGTCATGCTTTTGGCTTCTTCGAAGCACTGAAAGCATGTGCATTACTGACATATTTTGTGGGTTTTGTGGTGTTTTCCAAGAAAGCAGTTGGGAAGTTTGGTTAGAAAGAATATTCATAGGTACCAGTGGGTTTTTCAGATTTTACGATCAGATGCATTTTTGTAGGCTTTATGGTAGTGCTTCACCTTCTCAGATCACAAAAAAGCACAACAGAAATATGAAGGCCTTGGGACTGTACTGCCCTGGGGAGCAGAGGATTCCACCCCACCTGCAAGGCTGATGACAGAAGGATCCACAGGAGAATGTGCTCTTCCTGAAGAAGTCCAGCCATCTTTCAGCACAGCAATGTGTGCAGGAGAGGGTCTGCTTCAGCTTTCCGGCTGGAGGCACTGGCAACAGGACAGCCAGGTCATTCGCTGTTTATTATACAAGCACTTAAAAAGGGTGGGAGACAGTGATGGGATAAGGAGTTGCTCATGCCACTTTGCCTTTCATCACCTCTCAGGAATGTCTGTCTTCAGGGCTAATTTAGATGCATTTACATAATAAATGTGTAGCCTTGTCAGCCACATTTTCACTTTAATTTCTGCCTTTAATTTCTGATGGTGTGTGCCCTTGCTGACACACACCCTTGGCAATTTGTGGTTATTTTCCTCATTCTGCACTGTAGAATTGTCTTCTATTACATTTTTTTCTTTCATAGATGAACAAATATGTAGCTCATGAAAGTGATATAGTCTACTCTATTTTACTTAGCAAATACTGGGGAGTTTTATTATTTTTTTTAAAATAAACTGGACTCTAAACTGGTTTGCAAGTCCAAAACAGATGATTTCATGAGTCTTCCAGATGTCTTCACAGTTTCAGACAGCTTCCTGACTGACAAGAAAGCCAAAACTTTCATGAGATCTCCATACTGGGATATTATTAATAAACATTCTGTACCTCAGGGACAACCCACCCAATAAGTAAGTTCCATATGGCTCTTAGAAGCATCGGTGTCCTCCCTCTCCTTACTCCTAAGTGTGATGGGCCCAACTCTTCAGCTGGGATTGGTTGAATGGTCCCTTACAGAGGTACTCAAGGGCTCTATGCTCAAGTCTAACTATGACTTTATACATGATGACAAATCTTTCACATCCATGCTCATCCCATGACATGATGATGTCTGTGCTTGGACCAACTGACTGACATCAGATCAGATGTCTGATGAAGAGCAGAATCTAGACATCCTTGAAGGTAAGGCACAGTGAAAAGGGCCTTCAGAAAAGAGAATGCAGGATAATTTTGCACTGTTGAGAATTTTGGTAGAGAAGATCCAGCCTAGGGATCTTTAGATTAACCTACCCTCCCCTAGAAAACAATGAGTCCATCTAAAATCTTGCACCGTGACTTGTAGCACTGGCCAGTAATACCTGGGAGTGCCCTTTTCCTCTGCTTGTCTCAACCATGATACACTCCAACTACAAGGCTGCCAATGTCCCGGGAGTCTTCAGTGTGCAGGTGTTACGTTCCTTGAAGATGGGATGCCAAGGAACCACAGAGACATTATGAGCAAAAGACCTAATGCATTCCCTGAATAGCATCCTGTAATAAGACAAATGCAGAAAGGAGACTGACGACTACAGAAATAATCACAATCTGAACCTGATCTATTAGTGAATAGTAGACAACGGCAAACTTCAACTGAAAAAACTTGGGAAGTGCCTGGGCACCATCATGATGACCATGTTTGTGTATCTCCTCAACGGTATTGCTCAGGTAGATTTCTTTTGATTTTCTTTCCCTCAAGTGTATTTTTCTTAACCTTCAGTGCTCCTTTACTCATTACCAGACAATTAGTGAGTCCTGTAATGCTGTGTGATGGGTTATACCAATACTACTCAGTTCAACATGATCAAAAGCTTAGGAATAGATAACTAAAAGCAATCACAATATTTGAATACATAATTTTATATCTGAATATCCTCTTCATCTCTGCAGATCCTAAAGTGATTTGCACACTTGAAGTGACACAAGAACCTTATACAGGGATCTGTTTCACTCTGCCCTGCAAAGTAGCCATTGCTGGGATGAGGTCTGGCAGCAAGTTTAACAGCAGAAGACAGTGTCACATACAGTTAGGACATGAGGTGAAGAATAGCATATCCAGTGTACATGGCAGGGAAAGTAGGCTGTAATTATACAAACTGGACTTTGGCTAGCACACTGGGTTCAAAACCCCAATGCCATGGGGACTCTGATGACCACAAGCGGTCAGAGCTTTGATTTTACGCCTCATCTGAAAAGCAACACCTCCAACAGCAACTTTCTTGAGTACCATGCAAAATCATTCTTTCTAAGTGAATCAGAAATAAAAGAGCATTCCAGCACAGCAAGCTAGGGATCCCTGGAGGTATTTACTTTGCTTCTCAGTTAGCCTATATAATCTGATAGCCCAGAGGACACACATGGCCCCATTCACATCACTGGTGTACACAGAAAACAGCACCCTGCTTCTGTTCTGCAGGAACATCAACACAGGAGTTCCAGAGAAATCAAACAATAAGTTACGAGCAAGAAAAACTGAAGAAGTTGACACAAAATCCAGGAAGACCAGATGCACAAAACCAGAAATCTCAAATTTGTTTGAACAATCTTAGAGGAGTGGACCGAGCTCAAATCCATTGGGCTGGTCACATGAGCAGCTCCATGCAGGAGAGCCCAGGACTGTGGCAGTAGAAGAAAATAAATCTTGGAGGTTCTACAGCGTGAGTCAATATATATGTCTTTCAGCTATAAAGTTATATATAATGTAGGAATATGCTGCAATGCATGTTCAGAATAAATTTAAAATCAGTTATCAGTCTTTGCTTTAGGTAGGTGCTGGTTTTGAACACACTTGAGGAAACAACATTACGTACATAAGATCATATTAAATGGATTTCACTCAAATGAGATACAAATGACACTACATGAAGTGTAGACCAGCGAACCTAATAGATTGTCTCCTTTATATGAAATCAGAAACCAAACTGTAAGTTTTGACTGACAGTAACAGATTGTCCTATTTTCAAAGAAAAATCTAGTAAGCAGAAGCACAGGCATGTTTGCTCCTGATCTCATGTTAGAAGCTTGAGTAAACGTCTGTTTGGCTTGCTGGACATAGAGAAGTATTAGTTAATTCATCACCCAGCTATTTTTTTTACCTCTTTAATAATACTAATGCTATGAATGACTACATATTATTTGCTTATGCCCTTAAAAGCAATTGAATTTAAACTTTTTCTCCTATTTCCGTTCTGCTGCTGCCTATTCTGTAAAAAGAGGATTTCTGCATCTTAACCACGCTCAGTGCCTACAGCATTAAGAAAAAAACCAGCAACGAATATACAAAATCCAAGCCTTCTTTTGCTTGTTCCTTTATTTAGTTTACTATGCTCTCATTGTTTTACTTTAATGGCTGGAGCTTGATACCATAATCATTTTCCGCAGTCAGTTCATAATATCAATTCCCCTGTAGATCAGAAACAATACCTCAGGAAATACCACCTGCTATTCAGGGATATTGCAGGAAATTTGCATTTCCACTTTGTAAAGTGTTATTATTTTGGACTGACAACCTAACATTTATTTCATTATCCCGAGTCTTTTGGATCCCTGAAAGCAAGAGAGAGAATGGGTGTCCTGGCTGGCCTCCCACTAGCTTTTCATGGTCATTAACAATCAAGAGTGAGAAGACAAACAACTCACTGCTGAAAGATGTGTGCCTCACAGGCAGCCCTCCCTGTCACCTCCTCTGGAGTATGAGAGCAATTCAGCTGTTTCATCAGTCCACCCCTGCTTTGCCAGCCCTCCTTTGGAGTGGGGCTGCTGCCTGAGTGCATCTTTCGCTCCTCTGCAAACAGCACTGAAGAATGGGGTGGTAGGTGCAGCCAGAGGATTTATTCCTCTGAAGGAATACAGGATGCTTGAGCATGGTTTCTGCAGGGAGTTTGATGTCTTCCATCTACCCTTTTATTCATTGGGTGTGAGAATGTGGTATTTTGGGACCATCAGTGGAGAAAGGAAAGTGGCTCCAATTAGACGCTTGCAAGCCTTGCCACATTTACAACAGCTGTAGCAAGTATCCCCAAAAAAACTTCAGACTTTCAGCACTTTTTCCCCCAGATGGGCATTTTGGGGTGACCACCAATACAAACCCCAGCAATTTCATTCCCTTAGCATTCTCAGCACAGCCATGAGGTTGGGCACGGAGGAGAGCTGTTAGGGGGAAGCTGCAATCCTACACGTTTCTGATGAATTTCTACACAATACGGAGTATATTCAGCTTTAGTAGCCTTCTTCCCACCACATCAAACTTATGCTTGGCTGTTTTGTTTTCTCCTCCCAAGTTTACACTGGTGGGGAAGAGCCATGCCCGGCAGAGCGCAGCAGCACCTGCTTTGAGGAGCCATAGCTGGGGTAGCGAGCGGTGAGGGTGCATGTTACATCCCCTCACATGTGTGTCGGGAAGCATGTGCTGCTTGAAATGTCAGTGGCAGAGGGTTATTCACACCTGCCCATCACTTCTCCCAAGGCGATTGCCCCACCATGCAGAAACACACCTAACAGTGAGCATGAGGCAAACGCAGAAATATCCCTAAAAATGGCTTTATTTGTGGAGGTCTGTCCAAATCTTGCTCCATGGTTCAGGAGGAAGTGTGACTGTGGGAACTTTCTTGCAGAGTTTGCTTCTTCTTGGCTGACCAAATATATCCCAGAGAATTAACTTCTGGGAGGAATGCCTCGAAGCAATTTTTTGTGTGATGACAGTGTTTCATGACATATCTCTATTTCAAGCAGCAGCACTGGAGACTGCTGAGGGAGGGCAGTGAGTATTACTGGCTGGTTGGAAGGAAACTTTCTTTTTGGCTGGTTGCACAGAAGGACACAGAGGAGGCGCAGAGTAGGTAGGAGTGCACTCGCCACCAGCTTCCCTGAGCCAACTGAGCAGCCCCACTCATGCTGGGGAGCTGCACTGCATGGCCAAGCTACCCTGCTGCTGGGGAGCTCCGCGTTACACAGTGCCAGGGGCAATCCGGGCTCCTCTCTCATGGTGCAGGGGCAAGGCTGAAAGCCGCTGCTACACCAGCAGGTCCAAGCTGTCGATGTGGCACTGGCACAAGCAGCTCCAAAGCTTTCCAAACTTGCATGAGATTGGTTTGCTCTTCTTGCCCAAGAAGAGAAAAATGCAAAGAGTCATAAAGTCACTATTTCCTTTTCCAAATATGAGGACTGTCACAAACCAGCTGAGAAGTCCCCCCTCCCAGGGAGTCCTGCCCATGTATTTGGATTCAGCAGCCAGTGTCAATGGCAAGGTCTTGCTGGCAGAAGCAAGCTGTGAGCTGGCACGGACTCAGAAGCTGTTTGTACAAGGGCTGTCTTTTAAAACTTCGTACTGATAAAACTTATGACTGTGTTGAGAGATGCTCATAAAACACTGAGTCACCTCTTATTCGGTTAAGGAAGCTGTCACTGAACTTTCAAGGATGCCTGAGTGGGTTACTCCCCTCCATGCTGTGCTGAACTCAGAAATATCAATCTGCGTGACACTTTGGATGACCCCGGCTGCCAGTCAGAAAGTTCAAAAGGTGAGGAACACCTCTCAACAGGAATAAACAGTGACACACATTTGAAAATAACCCTTGTGAATACAATTAGCTATTTGGTACCCTTTCCAGCCTGGAAGCTTTTGTGCTATTAAAAAGCTGCCTAGAAGAGATGGCAAGAAACAACTGCAAACCAGCTGACAGTCACCTTCAGGGCTTATTTGAAAATCAGGAGAAGAGAAATGCCAATGTTTAATATTTAAACAGAAAAATGTTTAATTTTAAAACATTTATGTTTCTTTTATGTTTGCAAAATCAATATTAATACAGAATGTAAACCATTTTATAGCCTCCACACAGGACATCACCGTTGCTCCCTTCCCAAAAAGTCTGGTTTTTAGGCAGATGAGAACTACCAGTTGGAGGTTCAGAAACACTGGTCCTAATATATAAAACCAGAGTGAGACCTTCTGCCCTTCCCCAGACAAACTGGCTAATGACTTCACTGAGAGTTCTGCCTGAGTAAAAACACCACGTTTTGGCCCATTACCTTCAAATGGATAGAACAGTTTATTTGTGGTTTGAGGTGCTTCCTCCTGTCTGAACTTTCAGTTTTCCAGACTGAGCTTAAGAGGTACAAAGGGGTTTCCCACAATCCCCCAGGATGTATGTTGTTTGGGATCCCAAATTATTCTCTAGAATTTTGTGACTTGAGCTTGTGCTTGCAACCCCTGCATTCACTGAGCAGAAGCAGCAGGTAGAGACGGAATGTCTTGACAATGAGCTTTAACTGAGATGAAAAATAATCTTTCTCCAATGCTAGCTTCCAAAGACAAATAGATTTCTCTAACATTCTTTAGCATTTATTCCCTCTGCAAACTATATACACTAAGACATGCAGTGTTTCTAAAAGGCTCTTGCAACCTATAGATGAAAACCAGGACAGTGCAGAAAAGCAGGAGTAGAAACAATAGCCAATGGCCCTGCTTCTACCATTTATTTCCATGAGTTCACTGCAAAAAGACCCTCCAAAAAGCAGGCACTATATATCCATGAGCAAACCTCACACCAGTCCACCAGGCCCTGCTAATGTCATATGGCTGCTGCCCTGTCCATTCTCCTCCTCATGTCTGAATTTCATTCATTCATTCATTTGGGAGAAGGCCCTGCAGTTCCCCTCCACCCTCCTCAAGCCCATTTCCTTTCTAGAGAGCACCGCAGTGCTGAGGACTGCAAAGCAGCCCCCCAGCTCCATATCCCCCCACTGTGGTCCTGGGGAGGGGGGCATGGAGAGGAAGTGGTTCTGACATGTATTTTGCTGATGTTTCAAAGCATATGGTCTGAATGCTCTGAATGCCATGGAAGATTACTGTCACATGTCCTAACCCACTGCCTATCTGTTGACACAGTATCACCTTTCATAAATTGCTGGTACCATTTTCCCACCAGCTCTGCTCCAAACACAAGAATTATAGGGAGAACACAAATCCAAACAACCCTTATGTGCTTAATAAAATAAATAACAACCAGCCCCTTAAACAATTCCCCATTAAAGGAATTTTCCTTATTTTAGATCAAACGCTTCATTGGGATCCATGCTAATTTGTACTTCACAGTGTCATAAACACTGACACAAAGCAAAAAAAAACCCAGGACATTTAAAATCAGCCAGATTTATATTTTTAAATTCTGATATATATGCTCATGTCATGTTTTGGATACTGGCACCATTTCTGAATGAATGCAAACAAAACAAGACACGCTTTAATGCATCCGACCCCCTAATGAATACTTAGCATAGCTCCAGGTCACTGGAGCCAGACCAATTTACACCAGTTCAACAGCTGGCCTGCAAGGTTCACATGATTATGGTATCTCTGTGAGTACCTCCTTTGTGCCCTCTATCTCAAACTTTTGAATGGGTTAGTGCTCTGTATCTCAGTACACCACTGAACAATTTGGTTTTGGTTCAGGTCTTGGGCACTTCAATCAAGCTGGAAAATGCACATGCACCTCTGTCTCCTCCCCCTCCTCCACACACACTTCCACAGGCACTTCCTCTCACTGAAGCAGAGATAATATCACCTTTTCATAGAAAAATTGATTATTGATCTGTTAGCCCAGCATGGACTATAAAGTGTTACATTTTGGGTTTTTCCATGAAGAAATATCTTCTGAAGTGACCAAGTAGTTTCAGCTCAAAATTTAATTTTAACCCAAAACACTATTTTCTGATGAGAATATTTCAACAGAAATATTCCTTGTCAGAAGCTAACAAAGTTTCATAATCTGCTGTAACAGCTCACCTTTCTGTGCTTTCACTCCTGAAACCTGTATCCTTCTCAATCCCTACACATTTTGGCTTTCAATATGGTCTGCAGGTCCATGGACGCACATTTCACTGACTTGGACCTCTGACAGCCCTGCTTTTAGCCTCTCATCACCTAAGCAAAGAGGAGGTTATCTCATATTAAACCATCGGATTTGTTTGCTCACAAATAGTCTGGGCACCAGCATATTGCTGTGCTCCAGGGTTTAGACCATGTCACCACTGCAGTCCCCAAATGCACCACAGCTAGAGAGTGCTCTGTGGGGGCTGGATGAGGTGTCTGTGGGGGCATCACCCTATTTGTGGGTCATTTATTTACATCAAGTTATCCAAAGTAGCTATAGAAACTAAAGGAGAATGGAGAGAAACGAAAAAGTGGATTAGTGTCATTTGACATCTTCATCCTTGTTTTTCAAGGCATCTGACAAGCATTACAGGCCCATAAAGCAGACTGCAGCTTCCCTTGCAGGCTTCCTGTGTCAATGACTATCTATTAGGAGACCGTTTGCATTCTTTTCTGGTGTTGACTGCTATATAGAGGACATTAGATTTGTGAATCCATTATCTAAAAAGGTATTGTACATGTATTTTTTTTTTTAATACGGAGATGCCTACATGTTACTTGCAGAGTGTAACTGTTGTGGTTTAACTCCAGTCAGAAATTAAGTACCAAACACCCTAAACCCAGTGGAATTAGGGGAGGAGAATCAGAAAGAAGGTAAACCCCATGGGTTGAGATAGGAAGAGAATAATAATAATAATCATATTCATAATCAAAATAATGTTATAATAATAACTGCAATGAAAAGAGGGACAACAAAGAGAGAGAAATAAACCCCCACCAAATAGACAAGTGATGCACAATGCAGTTTCTCACCACCTGTTGACCAGTGCCCAGCCTGTCCCCCAGCAGTGATCAGCCCCTCCTGTCCTATCTCCCCCCACCTTATATACTGAACAGGACATTCTGTGGTATGGAATATCCCTTTGATCACTTCGAGTCAGCTGTCCTGGCCATGCTCCCTCTGGCTTCTTGTGTACCTCCTCACTGGCAGAGCGTGGAAGCTGAAAAGTCCTTGACTTAAAGTAGGCACTACTCAGAAACAACTAGAACACTAGCGTGTTATCAACATTATTCTCATACTAAATTGAAAGAGACAGCACTGTACCAGCTATTAGGAAGAAAATTAACTGCATCCCAGATTAAACCAGGGCAGTAACAATCCCTATACCCTCATTGCCAACTGTAAAACAGAATCCCTTTGCTGAGGACTTGGGAAATTATGACATTTTCACATGGGGATAGCCAGTTAAATTGTACACAAAATCTTTTTACTGTCTGATTCCTTAATTTTTTTATATATAAAAACCAGTAAAGAATGTGATTGCCTATAGAATGTTTGCTTCTGTTTTACTGAAAGAAATGTAAAATATGCCCCAAATCCTTTCATCTTATTCTAACGAAACCATAGCCAAAACAATTTCCTTCAAAATTTAGGGAAAAGATAAATGTTCTTGGATCTTAGCTGAGAACTTGCTCGCTCTGTTTCAATCTAGAGAGAATTTTCATGGCTGAGTTATTACTAATAAACAAAGTTTATAATAGAAACATTGACAGGACTTCTACTGAAAGGATACCAGAAGGAGTAATAAATTCAGCTAACATCTAATAGAAACTCTGATCTCATTACATGCCAACTAACATTATGCTCAGAATAAAATTAAACAAGTATGGACTGTCTGCTGACAGTTCTCAAAGACTGCCATCCTCAAATTCCTCCCAAAGAATAGCAGGATTTATAAACTGATGCATCTTCTTCAAATCAACAGAGACTACCAATGCTAGACCAGACTGCCTCTTCATTTGACCAGATTACACTCCTTAAAACCTAGAATATCCCTGCTGGCTACACAAGACTTCAGCCTCTTTACTGAAGTTATGACTACAGCTGACTTTGGCTCAGTAGCTGTTGAAAAGATTAAACAAAAATTAGCAGTTCCTGTAAAACAAAATACTTGGATATTAACCAGAGTTTAAAATCAAGCCTTAGTTTGCTTCCTGCCTGTCGGACATGCTACACTGAACATCCTTTTTAAATTCCACAGGTAATAAACTTGCACTAAATGAGGCCGGTCTCGGCACAAGTCTGTACTCATGCCAGCCCCAGCAATCTCTTTCATCTGTGCTGCTTTGCAAACAGTGAGGCTGCAAGGCATAGGGGTTCATGAAAAGACATTGCTTTATAGGTTCACTGATAACTTGATAGAGCTGATAATGCAATTATTGCTTGCCAGGAGCTCACAAAGTTAAACAGATTTTTGCAGTAGTGGCAGAGTAATACCAGAAATGAGCAGGAAAAACAAGGCCAGTACAACTCACAGGATGTGAACTTCTGTTTCCTAGACGAGTAAATAAAACAAATCCTTCTCAAAAGGATGTGCCTGTAACCTGGGCTTGATATAGTAGCCGTGCAGTCAAGACAATTACGGTGGAATTGAGGTAAGGGCTGAGTGTGTGCAAATACGGCAACAAAAGACCTCATGCTATGGGATAATTAGATAAGGAATAAAAGAAGCCTAATTATCTGTTCCTGATGAGACAGTCTCCAAGGTGGGAAGTGAGCAGAGGAAAGGGAAAGTGAGAGCCAGCTTTGAATCTGAGGAAATAAATCCTTTTCCGGCAGGACGACACTGCTTCCAGCTGAGAATGTGAGAGCTGCCACTCTCAGCGCTCTGCCACCAGCATGCGTTGTGGCACGTCTTCCCACCGCTTTGGACAAAAGTGGCCAGGCTCGCTCCGATCAACCATTTAAACCGACTGAACTAATCCGGCTGATTTTGCTTGGCGCAGATTAGGAAGCGCTCACAGACAGCACCTGGCTGCAGCTGGGCAAGGTCGGTAACCTCTGGGTGGGAGGCTGTGACAAGCAGCTGAGAGCAGTGACTTCTTCCACCAGCACAGCTGGAGCTCGATGGGGACACCTTCCTGCAGCTTAACTACGTGGGGTCCTCCACCAGCAATGGCCAGCTAAGGCGAGTCGGCCTTTTTCCTCCACTGACCTCGCCTTCTCTGTACCAGGCAATCAGTTCTTGCCAGCACGCAGCTCTGGGAAGGAAGAAGCTTTGCTTTCAGATAATTTTTGCTGCTACAGCAATGTGAACAACAGTCTTCACGGTGCTGCCAGATGCATCTGGCCAAAAAAAGAATGCCTGCTTCTTAATACTACATTGGTGTTCAGGAGCTTTTTTATTTTTACTGATTTTTGGTAACAATGGTAACGCCAAACTGAATAAAACACTGAACTGAGGCAGTGTACATGTCGTAGTGATTAATAAATCCCCAAACACACCAGACGAGACCAGAAAGGCCAGAAAGTACCCTTGCCATTACCTACTCTGACCTTTTGCACAGCACAAGTCACAGAGCTTTGACCAGCAATTCTTGCATTAACATCATAATTTCAAGTTGAAATATTGCATATCTTTTAGAAAAACATCCAACTGTGATTTAAAGACTGCAAGTCTTGAAGAATTCACCACATCCCCTAAGCAAGCTGTTCCCATGATCAATTGTCTTCATTCTTCATGTATACCTCATGTGCACACGGGAACTGAAAACGCAAAGGGTGAGAAGCCAAGTTTTGGTCCTCTGGCAGGAGTGAAGAATGACCCCCCTGTTGGTTTTACGAGGTTATTATAACTCTGTACAAGAAGCTATACTATCTTTCTGGAAGATCTAGTGCAGAATCTAGCACAAGAAGAAAATTTTTCCTTGCTTTGTGAGAACTTTTTAGACTGTGTTTCCTTCAAAAGACTGAAATGAACTTGACAAGTTTCATGATTTTTGCACAAGGTACATCTACAACATGATATTAAGAATACCATGGCTCTTTTCTGGCCACCACACTGGTTTGTCTGCCAAGCAGCCGGGGCTGAAAAGACAGCTCCTGAAGTTAAAAGAGACTGCAATGATATCAAAGAGCTTTCCAGCTACAGCTCTGGTTCCTCCAGAATAACCCAGACAGAGGACATGCTGCTGACATGAAACCAAAGTGAATTTGCATTGCAATCCGACAATTCTCAGGCTCAGGATCAGAGACGTGGAAGTTGCTTGATGCAGCAACTGCTGTTTCAAAGACTGAGGAAGAAGAGTTTAGTAAAAGTCCTTTAAAAGTAAAACATAAAGGGTTCCTGAAACAAAAACACCAATTCAATTAAACAACTGGAATTTCTCCTTCCATTTTAACTAAGATGGGAAATTTCTTGAAATTGACCTTTCGTCTTAGGAATTTTTGATTCAACAATTTAGTGTTTCTGGAAGAAAAAAAAATACTCCAGAAATTCCAAACCAGTTCCAGTAAACTCTTGCCCAAGCTGAAACCCACACCCAGTGCATCTCAAATTTTGCTATACTTGTAATCACAGCCCTGTGCGTAACACAGAGAGAACACCTTCAGGAGAACATCTCCTTACCTTCAGCTGGTATTGTTCACAAACTACACCTCTGCGACCAAGAGGAAAAGGAGAGGTGGTGCTGTGAACTCACAGCAACGGTGGGACAGGGCTGCTCATGGCCCAGCTGTGAAGCAGATGTGGGCAGAAAGAAGAAATGAGCAGTAAGGGACATCTTTTTGGGGGGAAGTAAGTGTTGCATGTCTTTTGTTTTCTTAACTCGGAATGAAGTCCAAAACGAGCACTTAGGTATGCTGTCACCTGTTCCTCCCTTGAAGAAGACCTCAACCCTTTAGCATCACTCAGATCTAGGGAGACAATTGTCATTGTGCTCTTTCTACAACACCAGGTTTTCTCCAATATAAATCTCACCTCCCACACAGAGCACACATTCTCCTTCAAGTTTTTTTTTCACCTGGAGGAATCAGACCCCTCAAGAGTTTTTCTATGGAGAAGACCTTCAGCAGACCCTCATCTGCTAGTTCGCTCCATCCAGCAGAGACAAAGGTCCATTACGTTTTTCCAGTGAGCTCAAAGAGGCCAACTGGACCAAGGAGGCACAGTCTTCCCCCTCCTCATGTTAATACTTCCTATATTTGACAGGAAAGACAGCATTTTACTTGAGTCATCACAGTTTTCAAAGACTTGTTCTTACCCTTTCTTGGTCAAGTGCACAGGAAATAGATCTGCAGAAAATGTGAGCTTGTTGCTGGAAACTGACCTCTGGAGTGACCCCTGCATGACCCTAGTTTTCAAGTGAACACTAGAAGGACTTCACCTTCAATCGCTGTTAACTGTGACCTCACAACTATATTTGCTTGCATCAGCTTAGCTGCAGACCTATTTCTTAAAGTTCAACACTATAAAACCCCAGATTATTAGACACAATCAGGAAGTAGACTTCAAAGACCTTTAGACTGTCGCATGGAATTAACATACCGAATCACAATTAAACAATGATTGGCATTTTATAGCACTACTTCTTTGAGGACAGCAAAGCTAATTTTTACCAATAGACTTTGAGAAAAAAAGACTCCATTATTTAAAGGTACCTCTAATTTCTATACCATTCGAGTTATTCTCAGGAGGTATGAAACGTAATTTTGAACATAACGTTACTTTCACATTATTTCATTATCCCTACGGTATTTTTGGCAATGAGTGTTTTGGAAGGTGAATTTAAAAAGAGAACAAATACAAAATAAAGTTGTCAGTGCACAACTGGAATTATGACCATGCATCCTTTAATCATGTGTCCCACTCAAACCATGCAACTCTGAGTTCCCATGGCCCACAGCTGAATCTCCCACCGTGGGCATTAAACACTGTAATATGTTTAATTAATTCACTAAAATGCATGAAGGTCCTTGGACACCACAGTGACTGGTGCCAAGTAAGTGTTTATAGTTATAGCAACTGTTAATAAAACATCGTGCACTTCACGTTTGGAAGCTGATATGGAAGAGCTGAGGGGCTCTGGGGCCTTGAGGTCATTCGTATCTTCTGTCTCCTTACAGTTGAGGAGACTGAATTTTTGTCAAGCCAGTGCCTTGAATCCCTTCTGTACTCTCCCAACTCTCTGTAGCTGCCAAATTTCCACAAGCACACACTAACAGGTGTGGTCCCCTTGGAAACATAGCACTTGGAAGATAGTGAAACACACCAACAGGTCCTGGCTATGGCATAACCAGGGCAGGTGTCCCACCAGGTGTCCATCATGTCCAGGCCACCCAGCCTGGTTAGCTTACACAGCACCATAGTCATTCTCAGCCTGTCATGCACCTTCGTTCTACCTTCAGAGCTGTCAGCTGGATCTACGGGGGCTTTCCATTCCAGTGACTGTCAGCTCAGGCAGCCTTTCTTGTCTCCCAAGTACATCAGAAAAGCTCTGCCTTCCCTGATAGTTTTGCAAGGAGATGTATAGATGGATAACCAGATGGACTGAGGGAGGAACAAAGAAAGATTATGGGGAGATTTCCCCAAATGAGCTACAACTAGGCCAAATTACAGCAAATAGCTTACGTTTCCTTCAACCTAAGCAATCCCCTCAGGTGCTTAAGGTTAAGGCTCTTATCTGAGAAACCAGGAGGGTCTCTAGGATACCAAAAAGAGGAGTTACTGACTGCAATGCCTTCACATATAGCCTGTTGACCTAAGTCTAAGAAGCTCTCTCACATACTCACTGTACATCCAGCTTTTCCCTCCAACACTTTCCAAACACACTGCTGTTCAGCAGGATATAAGTGTGAGAAGTTATGTGCAGCACATGAAAGAAAATGTGGTCATTTCCCTTCTGTCTGACTCCTCCCTCTTTTACTTTTAGGGAGGAAGTTTCCAGCAAAAAATTCTTTTTTTTCTGAAAGAAGATTGGGTGACTTCAGTAAATTCTGAAACAAAACCAGCTGTTTATGTTCACTCAAACAATTCATTATCGGCTTTAAAGATAGATGATTTAACAAATTAAGTAGTGAATGTGAAAATTACTTGGTTTCAAACTGACAATTGGAAACGCAGCATTTTTCAAACTCAGAAATCTAAAATTAAAGGGTTTTTAAAGAAAATTCTTGCAATTTTTTTTTTCTCAAAAGGAGCTATACTGCTCACCCAAACCCAAGTGTGATACTTCATCAGAAGGCGTGTGAGATATTTCAGTGAAAGGAGTGGTGGTAGAAAGAGCAGTGTACTGTTTACATTTTATTGGGTCCCACCACCCCAAAAAGAAGAGCACAAACAGCTTCAAAACAAAGATGCAGCTCTGCTTTATTTTTGGTTGCTGAGCTTACTTCTTATAAGCTGTTGCATTACCTCTGTGTCTGTTGCTTTTTACAACATATCCATTTCTAGGACAGTATAGCACATTTTAAAAGTGACTAGAGAGACTGCACATATGTTGTCTAAAAGGCTACAAAATCACCACTGCAAATGGACTTCAAAAGCAGAGGCAACTTTGGCTTTTATTTCAATACAAAAGCGAGTCCTTCTACAACTTGTTTTCCCTCCCCTCATTTGAACACTGGTCATTCATTGATGGAAGTGAAACCCATTGATGGGAATGAAACCCACAGGAGTGAAGATGGGATTTAGGATCCATGGATGTCTCTGCTCTGATGGTGTATAAGACTCTTGGAGAAAATACCAAGCTGCTAAAAGTGGGCTGTTTGTATGGGTTTATTGTACCTCCTGGGGTACAGGCAGTGAGGTAGCCCAGTGTCTCCTCAGGTAAAGAGATCTGGGAAGATCTGCCACTAAAAATGGTCCCAGAGACAAAAAAAAAGAATGCATGTTCATAAAAGCAAGGAAATGATAAGGAAAAAAATGAAAGGAAAATGGAGAACAGAGTGGAATAGAGAGAGAATGGAGGGAGAAAGAACCACATTGCCCTACAAGAGCAGCTTTGTGATTCCTCCAGTAATGTTACTCTGTTTTGTTTATCATGAAAAGATCCCATTAATGCTTCAGCCCCATCAAACAGCAGACCAAGTTCATGAATGGCACCTATCAGAGCGCAGGGTAAATCCAATGATTAGACGGAATTTGCCAAAGGGCCTTTGTAGCTGAGAAAAATGCCTGCTCCAGAGAGGAATGCAGAAAATTCCTGGGAGGACAAGCCCTCCTTTGTTGGCAGTCTAGCGGTATTCTGGAGCAAATAAAGGCACACAAAAAATGGGATCTTAGATGCAATGAACATTTGAAGAAACGTTCAAAGACCTCCTTGAAACATTCACACCTCCCCCCTTTTCCCAACTGTACTAATTCTGTTTAGGATGACCGAACGGGCTGTACTCGAAACACTACTGCTTCAGGGTTACATAATAGAAATGTCTCTGGACAGCAACAGCTTCATTTAGTTAGTTTTTTCTACTGCTTTTTCCCCAGTTAAAGCTTTTGTTGACACAAGCTTTTAGGGTCCAAATTCCCAGCCAGTGCAAATTGCTACAGATCTACTGCAATAAAAGGATCTCTGCCAGGCTTACAGCAGTACAGAATCTGACCTCAGATTTAGCCTGTAAAATAGAATAAATGCACCCAAACACCAGAATGGGCCTACAGTCAGTGGAGGAGGCACACGGATGCCTCCTCTGATTCATCTCATCTTGTGGGATGTCCCATGTCTGTGCCAAACAAATACGCATCACCTAAAAGCTATGCAGGGGCAGCTAAGACTGTGCTGCGGAACGAAAAATTTGCTTGGATAGATTAATTTTAAGAGTATAAACACATCCTGGCAGAAATTAAATCCACAAGATCGGTCCACAAGATCGGACAAGACAAGCATTCACTTAGCAACTGAAAGGGATATGACATGTGGGTGTTGATTCATTTCAGACTCACCCAGTGGATGCTTTTTACTTCTCTTAAGTTAATAACTTGTTCATAAGAAACACATTTAAACCAACAAAATTATACAGAGATCCAAAGAACTCCACCAAATATCAGCAAAATTATATTAAAGCTGCAAATTGTTATATAACATTTGTCTGTATTTGCTCACCATGACCTTTTCAACTACATTACAGCAACACAGTTTTTGTATTAAAATAGCCCCAAACCATACTAGATGTACAGAGACAACATTCTGTCTGCCACAGGCAAGGTTCTAATCTCACTTACATCAGTGTAAATCCAGCATATTTCCAACAATTTTACTGAACACCAGTGAAAGTGAGATCAGAATTTGGCCCTATGCCTCCTTCAGTCTGTTTCTCTCCAGAGAAAACAAAACCATTTTTTTGTTATTTCTTTGGTGTGAAAAATCAGATACAAATTTTATGGCTGATTTAAAAGACCTTATCTGCTTCTGAAATCTTGAATTGCATAAACTGCATGTAATCCTCACATAAACACATTCAACAAACACAATTTCCTCCCTCCTCACTTCCTATGTTCCGAACAATCTTAATGCCTTTTTTTCTTCACAATGTGCACTTAAACATGATATGCTTCCTCATAAACATTGTTAATTACTTTTATTTTATGTCCTGCATTAAAGAATTTGCTCTGATGATGGAGGAGTGAAGGAATATTCATGCAGATGGAAGTGGGCTCTGTAGGTGGGCATATGTTGCATCTTTTTGTGTGCGTGCATCTGAAACCTAACAAAAGTATTATTTGCAACTTTGGAGCCTGACACTCTAACATTTTTCAAAATGGGAGCAAATTGTTTGCAAAGGTGTTTCCTCTATTGCTCTGCAAACACTGTTCATTTTCCTCTTTGTTTTAAATTGTCTTTTGCTGGTCCAAGAGGGTTTATATCCATATGGCAGCGCAGTGGTAGTGAAGGGATAAAGATCTGGGTGTACAAACCAAGGTGGGCTGTGCAGAGCACCACCACGTTCTGCAGTCATGTGTAAAAAAACCCAGTCATGTTAAAAGAGCTCTTCTCCTTTGTTTTTTAACTAATGAAAGCAACCAAAGCTTTTTGCTAACCCTAGATTCTGCTTTCTCCTGAATATCCCCCCAAGGGAGCTGGTTAGGGAGCTCTAGCTTACCTCAGCATCAGTGGGAACACTGCCAACTGTAACTGACTGCAAACTTGGGACAGTATCTCGTTATCCATAGAAAAGGGAGTGCTGGAGTCTCTCACCCTCTTTCGTGCTGGCCGGTTTTCTTCAGTGGGATTCCTTTGAGACTAGGATACCACACTGCTCTCATGGGTGAGCTGCTCTGAGAATGGGGCCTTGAGAACAAAAATGGCTTAAAGGCAGACAGGCTGGAAAGGCTGTTCTACCCATTCCACCCCAGGCTGAGCCTTAATGAAGACACTGATCGAAACAACAGATCTGAAGATATACCATTCCTCCAGGAAAGGTATATGACACCTACAGTGACAATTAAATGCAATGGGAAGTGCAGCTATTCAGCACCTTCCAATTGGCTATAGCAAAAAAAAGAAACAGATTGAGAGATAGTCTCCCCAGCATAGTCCTCTGATTGCCATCAGCTGCGTAAATCCTAGAAGCATCTTCTGCAAAATAAGTATCAACTTAGAAAACTGGTCATTGGAGAAGTATGCACAGCCTGCAGAACAGAGGCGCACGCGTGTGCGCACTAACCTCCTCCTGCAACCTTGATTTATTGAGCCTCTGCCTAGCAGATGGCTGACATTTTAAAGTAGCCTCCTAAAACTACAGATCTGTTTGCCTGTTTATTTGATTGTTTGTTTTCCACCAAACGGGCCGTAACAACTTCAGCCATAATCCATTAAAATCCAGGCTAGTAGGGTAAGTGACTGTCACTGGAAGCCTGACTTGTCACGCTGCCATGGAGCAGTATGAAGTCCTGGGCTCTTCCTCTGAAGCCAGGGTGACATCATCTCACACATGCTTCTTTTACTAGCTGGTGTTTTGAGCTCCCTTCAATAAAGTCCACGGACAAGGATAGAGAGATTTGCTCATTGTTCTGCACGGTCAGGGTCCCGCACCCTGGGAGAAGTTCCTTCTCTGCCACAGATTTCCTCTGCGTCTTTGGGAAGACACACACACACATTGGCATTTAAAGATATGTTAGGAACCTAAAGGCACAGACAGATGTTTACAGTACTATGTCAGCCCAAAAAACCTGTGTTAAACCTGTGTAGACACTTTGACTTCTCAGATGTCCCAGCTCAGCCAGAAGCACAACCTCTGGCACAAGGGATGACAGAGGCTCAGGCAGGAACAATGTGAAACCCCCCTGCATGAGGTGGCTGATGGGTGAATCATGGCAAACACAGACAACAACATGCCAGTGATTTTTGTTATAAAGTTAAAAATAAAGATGGGCTATTTAAAGAGGGGATTTGGTTCAGAAGATTTTGAACTCTCCTTTCAATCAAAGGTGGAAAAATTTACCACTGCAAACAACTATTAAGTCCTAAGCCATTAAATCCTGTAGTGAAACAAGAATTGAAGCAAGAAATAACTGGTCTGGATTCAGAAGCTGGTACAGGTGAAAAGGGAAGTGGATAGGTACCTTGAAGGCATTTTTGCACCCCATGATTTCTGGGATTGGTTGAGTTTCTTTGATAGTCTCTTTAAGGAGTGAGGTTCTGATTAAGTCCATGCTTCTCCTCCAGTTATTTGGCAAAGCAACCAGAGCCCACAACAAGTTAAATACAAAGAGTGTTTGTCCAACAAACAAGAAGAAAAAACATTTACAGAGGAGAGAGGAATGGGAAAGATGTCACTGTCTCTTTCTGGTTACAGCTCAGCATTGCCTCCTAGTTCCCAATTTAGACTTAGAATTGGAAAGGAATTATTCCAATTAAAACAGTGGTGTCAAATTAGTATGAGACCATGGACAGGACTGTGGTTTACCAGAGCAGCTTCACAATAGGGTTTTTCAAAGCCCCAAAGACACTAGCACCACTCCTAAAATGCACTGGGAACCTCTAAAACCCTTACTGTAAACATCCGATTTTTCTTCCTCTTCTGTCACAGTAAAACAGGGAGAGGGCAGACGGGGAGGAGGATGAGATGAAGAAGTATCTGGTCTTAGAATACTTGGCAGAGCTGAACTCGACATTGGCTTGGCTTTCATAGCTGTGGCTGGCGTTCACACCCAGACTCATCTGCTCAGACCAGCACGGGAGGCAGGAGGAAGCAGTCACCGTCAGGGTCAGACAGAGGATGTGGTGATTGCCCCTCTGAGCTGCCCCGGAGTTCATCAGGATATGAATGTCTGTGCAGGAGTAGGCACTGCTTCCAAAATGAAATCTGGATAGTGTTAATTTATCATGTCTAAGCCTGAGGCCTGAAATAACAGTTACCAGCATTTGTGTTTTTGTATACACTGTGAAAGTTCTGAGTAGCTGAAACTGGCTGGCTTTTTTCAAGAATCAAAGCACTTCTGACCTTCCTTTCAAATATCCTTTGTAAACATAGGGAGATATATAGGCACACATTTACTGGTTTCTGTAGGGGGAAAAAATGTGAACTTAACGTAAAGTGAACTGGTAAAGAGAGAGCAAGGGTAGCTCCAAACACAAAAGGTCTTGCTCTACTTCTTAAAGGTTCTCCTGTATTAACACAATTAGAAAGTTCAGCTGTAATTTCACCCCTCATTCATATAGGACCTTGTCCCACCTCCAGCAGGAAACAGGGACTGAGTTAGGAGAGCCTGAATATAATAGACGTTTGTTGCTGTGTACACTGCTGCCATCAATATAAATCTGTCATAAACACACTCAGGGAGGAAAAGGAACTTCCATACACTGTGGCCTCTACATTTTTGGATGCAAATGCAGATTTACGGCACATGGGAAGCAATCACCCTTTAAGCCAATGTGGGCCTCGCGAGTGTGCGGGACTGTGCAGACTGGTGTTCCTCAGCTGAATTGTACTTCCACAGCTGCTTTTGTAACCACCTCCTGCTGGAAAGAGGAGCTGGGCCAAAATAAGGCTAAGGAGATGGTCTTCTTATGCTGGATTTTCACAAAAATGTGGCCTACAAAAGGAAAGCTGGAATTTTTAAGCTGTACTGGAACTGATTTATTACATGGTCTTCAAATCCATGCACATTAAATGACATCTTCTGTTGTTTTCATTCCCACGTGGTATGTGAATGGGATACACATGCAACCCAGGGCTAAGGGGCTATCCCATATGAGGAAAGGTGTAAGAATCAGGCACAAAAGTCATCATGATCCCCATACAACTTTGTTCACCTTTCCAGTAAACTTCTAACTCCTGATAAAAACTAGAGTCTTGTCTAGAAGGCAGTTATATCAAGTGACTGGATTAAGGTGATTACTCTTCTGAACCACAGTATATTAGGAGTATTTTTGCATAAGGGGACCTACAAATGAAAGCAGTTTTGCACAAATTGAAAAACAGCTCAGTGTCACTATTAATTAATGAAAAACAATTTTTCCAAGTCAGCTTAAAAGAAGGCTTCCTACATGCAACCAGTAACTGATTAAGTGAGTGACTCAAGCAGTAAAATCACAGTTAGGCCTATTTTCTTCATCCTGGAAGGCCAAGTTCAATATTTTTCCTATGAGACATGCCTTACTATAAAAAGAATGTGATGTTTGAACGTGAATATCTCTGCTCTCAGTGCTGGCACACGAAGCCTTTCCTGCCCCTACTGCCACATTTCAAGAGTGCAGCATGAATCACAATCATGTGGTTCACCTTCCTGCCAAATTCTTTTCTTCTGCTACCACTGCGAGTTCCTCCCAGACTGCTGCCAGCAGTGGCTGTCCTCTAGCCAAGACCTTGGAGGCGAGTGTCAGCGGGAGAGACGGGACTCCCTCCCTCCCTTCCTCCCTCCCTTCCTCTTTCTCCTGTGAGGACACAAGCAAGCACAGCTAGAGTTAGAGACCTGTAATCACAGGACTAGCTAACTAAACAGATGCTGGAGTAAGTCAAGAAGGAGAAAAGGAGCAAGAAGGAGCTTGAAATGGAGGGACAGAGGGTAAGGGAGATGTGTGAGGCTGGCTGGACACTGCAACCTGCGCAGCACTGTGAGGTGGCCAAGCACCACATCCTCCCACTCACTTAGAGTGAGACACACTCTTCATCTGTCCATCCTGCAGCCATCAGTACAACACTGCTTCCAACCAGGCAGAGCTGTGAGGCTGCCTAACTCTGTTGTGAGCTATTTTTCTGTACCATCAGGATCCAGTCTACAGTGAATGGGAGAGTGGAAGAAAGGCATTATCTGAGAGGAGTCTGAGGAATGTGAGCGCATAGGTCATATCATTTCACTTTGCTAAAGCAGAGAAAAGAGGATATCATGTAATGCTATTCCGTGTGCCAAGTTCATGCTTATAGCTGAGACAAGAATAAATACACTTCACATGTGAAGGAAGAGGGCCATACTGCAAATAAAGCACATGAATTTCTGGATACTTCAACAAGCAGCAGACATGTACAGAAATTTGCAGATCCGAAGACAGGAGTTTTTCCTTCATTTCCAAAAGCTGTCAACCCTGTCCCTGAGGGCTGAGGGTATCTTGCAAGAACAGCAAGCACCCTCAGCGAGGTGCAAGAGCACCTTTCATAGCCTCACCTGAGCTGGCCAGCCACCAGCTCAAAAACTTCTGCCTTCAACAAAGGTTTTTACCTCAGCTGCAAGACGAATGAGAGGTTCTGTGCCCTTCTCTAGGGTTTTTGCTACTGGCATTGATTCTATGCAGAATGCATCCAGGAACTGCAGTAAGGGTTGATAATACAATCCTGAAATAGGGTTTTAAGCAAAGAAATAAAGATATTGCACAGCACTTGCAAGTCATCATCAGCTGAATGTACCCATTAGCTGCTATTGAGTAACTACAGCACAAAGAATACAGTGAATACTCCTGGTAAAAAAAAAATAATGGAAAATCCATGTACTCTTTAATGCGGAGCTTTCAGACAAAAGAACCCTGCCTTTCAGTGCTTTTCAAATAATGTGCTGGTATTATCTACCAGTGCAAAAATCAATGCCCATCTTAGAGAAAATATTTCCTTTTCATACAAAGAATGACAGTGACAGCCCAGAACACTAGACATATGAGCAAAACTGGAGATTCAGGACTGTAAAAAGTTTACGGCACAACTAAAAGCATATCTACCAGGCCTTACAGATTACTAGCTTGCTCCTAAGTGATTGGAAAATGATCAAGATGAATGTTTGGCTACAGGAAAAGATTTACTAATCTTGGATGTTTTTACTTGCTTTATGGTAATGAAAACATTCTAGTTCAATTATGCTGAATTAACTTTTTTTTTTTTTTCAAATTATTCTGCCCTGATTCTTACATACAAGAACTGTCTCAATCTCTTCAATGGCATTACACTGATTTAAACAGAGCTGAGACCTTGAACTTTTACAGCCTACCTTGTGCCATAAATAATATAAGACTTAAAATGTGTACAGTAAATCTAGACTTCTACTATTCTCCCAGGTTTATTCATTGTCCATAAAAGCAAGGAAGGGATAGCACACCAAAGGATATTAAACTCTGGAATCTCTGAGCTCCAGTGTTTTGTTCTGTGTATGCAGCATTCCCACATCCAGATACCCTTGGCTCAGGGACATCCCGTAAGTGAATGTCCACCTTCCCCAGATATTGCAGCTATGCTAACAATCCCCTTTTTTCTAAGCCTGTTCCCATACCATAATCTTTTAGAATAAATTTAATACCCAAATCATATACCCATATCTTAAACTTTTCCTGACAAATGTTTCTCAGGTAGGTTTTTACTACCAGCCGACTGCCTCTGGGTCAGTTCAAAACAGGAATTGCAGGCACACAGTCAAGTTACTGACCACATGTTGGCTCACTGATAGCAGCTTAAGTGATGCCGTTTGCCTTCCATCTGCAGCAAGCTAACCGCACACATGTGGCTGGCTACCGCAGGTCAGCCAACAGGCAAAACCAACCCTAGCTTCTACTCTGGTGAGTTTTCTCTATGAAATAACATACAGAAATAATCACAGCTCCAACTGGCTTTGCAGAGAAAAGATACTGAATAAGAACATGTGAAACGCCCGGGGTCAACTCTTGCTCTTTTTCTGTAACATGAGCAGCCCATTGACTAGATTTTCCATTTTCAAAGTATTCCTTAGTACGAAGCCAAGGCAGAAACCGCTGGCTCACCACATAAGAAAAAGGACAATCTTTGAAAAAACGTGCTGCTAGTTTCTGAAACACCTTCACAACAATCTTTTCTCCCAGCTGAGAGATAAAACTTTTCAAAATGCATTGTTTTTCTTGCAAACAATAGGAAAATATAGCACGTGTTTTATAACAAAACGTAAACTCCTGAAACACACTTTCAGGTAACAGAAACTGCAAAGTCTATCAGGAAGGGAATGTAGCATCGGAATATGCCACCAGTTCACCTTCTGCTGCCTAATTTCCTACATGGAACAACAGCATTCTCCTTTATACAATGCCCAAAAGATTTACACATCAGAAATATGGTACATGCAGAAGATATTCCATTTTTCACTCTTGTAAAAAGTACTTCCCCAATGAAAGGTTCAGCGGAACAAAAATAACAGCAAATTTAGAAGAAAAGGAAACCATTTCAAGTGTTGGTCAGCCCATTTAAACTAAATTACTATGAACTCTCGCTAACTACATTACTTTATCCTATCCTAGAGTTTTCACAAAGCTGAAAAAAAAATCAATGTTACCTCTGTCTTAATGGGAGAAAGCAGTATTTGTAGGTACCAACAAATTCTGGAAATAAAAGTGTCCGACCACAACAAGATCATACTATTCATGATAGAAATATTCCCTTCTATCATTCTTAATAGCAAGTTGATTGAAAACATAATAGACTGATCTGAGTCTTTGAACTAAATCTAGTCAGTGCTTCTACAGAGTTAGCACAGGGCACAGCACCTTGGGTATACCTTGACTCCCGTGGTGATCATATAATTTGGTAGTTCAGAATGAGTGGGTGGAAGAAAAACTGAAAGATTGTTTTTCAGCGAGACACCCAGAGCAGAACTGAGTTCCAGTATCAGTAAATCCCACTACCAATGGGGAAGGCTAGGACAAGCCTGTTTCTATCAGCAAGTGTATCCTGTCAAATCAACCCGTCCCAAAATGATGACTACCTTGACAAAATGCTCTGTGGTAGGAATTGCATTCATATTGCCAGCTCACATTCAGCATTCCAAATGTCATTTCTTGGCTACTTCTCTGGAGGATGTTTTCAATTACTTGGCTGTTTTTCTTGCTTCCCTACTCCCTCTATTTCTCCCAACTATTATTCAGTCCCTGTAAAACTACTTCTGTTGAGGCTGTAACTTGGGCATGGGACACATAATTGTTTATGCCATTTGCACATGCAAGTTAATGACTCAGATTTGCTCATTACAGGCTGTTCATAAGACAGTTTTACCATTTCCTAGTCAGAAGAGATATCTAGTTTTCTGCTGTACCAAAGCTCAATTAAACCATCTAATCAATTTGATCAGTTCAGGTTAAGTTTATTCATCTCCACCTACATTTGAGTAGTAAGCACCTCAGGGTTTTCCTTCTGGCGTTTTTTGTTTGTTTGTTTGTTTTGTTGTGCAGGGGGTTTTTTTGTCTAACAAAATAGCTATTGAAGTTTAGTGAAACATATGCCACTTTTGCTTTGGCCATTAAATAAATTTAATGCCTTTACTGCAACTGAAGTGGAAGGGAAGGTCTGGGACACTGCTCCAAAACTATTCAATGAACCTATTCGTTAGCACACACAGCTGATGTGATGGGGATGCTTTGTGCTTTGTTTTGTTGCTGGATCCACTACAAATACAAGCCATTGGCAGCTCAGTCAGCAACATATGAGAAGAGGCTTCCTCTCGTAGTGTTCCTGGCTGTTTGAGCATGAATAGAAAAGGTGGATGGATGCCAATTGGCAAAACAGATAGAAATCACAGTGCATGATTCTAATATAAGCAGCAAAAAGACCAAGCACAAAACATTTCTCTCTCTCCCATTGACTAAGGTTCCTTTTGGCAAACAGCAGCAGGCTTTTGCATGCTTATTATTTCCCTCTGGTCAGGGAAGATAGCTTTAATTATGTAGCCATGCAAGGTAATACTGTACAGCCTCTAGCACTGTTGATTTACTAGGGTAATAAATAGAGGGCTAAAGGACTGATCAGCTGCTAGTCAGCTCACAGACACTCCCCACCTCAATTTCCAAATGAAATTCCACATAAGAGGCATGACTGGAAGACTACTCAGACCAACTTACATGCACTGCAGGAATGTGTGGGGAAGGGTGTGCACCTACAGGGAAAGGAAATGTGTCAACAGTAGTGACACAGTAATCCCTGCACATTTATGAAAGGCAGGTTCACTAGGATTCACATCCTTTCTTCATCAACAGATCTTCATTAACAACTGCGTGGAACCTGCACAGAGTAGGGCAGGGAGTGGACAATATTATTTTAACAGCTTTCTTTCTTCTTTCTTTCATTCTCTTTTTTAGTGTCCCGCAGGATATTGGTAGCTAAAAAGTAATGCAGACCAAGGCTGAATTTTTAACCACTTTGCAAGAAATACTTGCAGAGCTTTTTTTTTTTTCCATAAACTATTCTTAAGATTACGATTGTTATTATTCTTATGACCATGAGTATGACTACGACTATTACTGTTTGCTTTTAAGGATTCTCTGCCCACCCCAACATTTACACTGGGACCAAGCAAAGCAAGATGGCTAATTCAGGGACTCTATCTCTGCCTTTTCTGGAACCAGCTACTACTGATTTTATTTGATTCCACTCACACCAGTTTTAGAAAACTAGTCAAGAGCCAATCCCTGTGAGATGTCTCCATGCCTCTCATTACTTTGTATACTCTTTTAAATCTCTTCCAGGCTGAAGAGTCCCAGCTTACTCAGTCATTCCTCACAGGGCAGCCACTCATATGGCAGTCTCCTTCGTCTCCCTTTGGGCTGACTTCTGTTCTACCACTCACTTTCTAGTATGACCAGACTGGAACCACATGCCTTATTTCTAACAAGAAGCAAAATATCTCACAGACTCCAACCTACCTTCAACTTGCATGCAATTATTTGTAGGGGAGCTCAGCACACAGGGAGGCTAATCATGGGAAATGGTACCCTACAGCACAAGAAGTGGTACCACCTTAATGAAAAGGTTTCTCTGAAAGACAAGACAAATTCAAATACGCATCTCTACGACTATCTTGTTGTAGTGGAAACCACTTCAAAGAAATAGGTGACTGAAAAAAAAAAGGCCTCACTACACATATAGAAATCCCATGCTTTTTGCTTGGCTATGTGGGCAGGTGGGGAAAAACAATCAGGGTGGACTGACAGAGGGGAGAATGGTGTGTTTTGTTTATAACTCGAGTGATTTGGAAGTGTGTGTGCTTTCCTGTGGGAAGTCCCTAGGTCTATCTCTAGTGATCTAAAATCAGTGTCAAAGGTTTGTGAATGGGTTACAGAATCAACAGTGGCACCTCCCATTGTTAGCTGTCTACATTTTTTATAACCACTTGCATACTTTTGGTCAACCACTGTAAAATAAACAGTCCTTCCCAAATGTTTTTGTTTTCTTTGACAGCACACCAATAATTCACATGGAATGCTGCAGAATATAAAAGCACTTTAAAGCTGTTGTAAAGCTGCATTTTTATGATTTATGCTTGAGTGGTTTTCAAGCAAAAAAGATGCCAGTGCTACAAAAATATATGAAATTAGAAGATGTATCATGTGTGCATGTACATGATATAGATGTGTGCGTGTGTGGGCTCAAATGGGAGACGCTATTTTAAATAATTCACATTTTGTGGGGAAGATCTGATCATTTTCCTGTGTCTTTGAAAAATGACTCAATGCATCAGCCAGAATAACTTCTGCAACTACCAAAATTGCATTAGGATGACCGAAACGAGTCTCTTCCAACACGAACTCTTAGGACCTCATGCTTACTGTGGCCCTTGAGCAGAAAAACACTCTCCTAACTGGTCATTCCATCTGATCCGAAGAAACATTTCACAGCTTGATCATTATATGCAAATACAACTGGGAATTATACTCCAGGCTAGAGCAGAAACCTGTGAAAATGACACCAGTGTCTGTTATAGTGCACAACCAAGGAGCAAGTCTGTGTGACCACAGATGTTTCTGTTCACCTAGTATCACCCTATTTATCTCTCTCATCTTTCTGAAAATTCTTGTCTCCAGCCTGCGCAACAGAGACCCTAAATTGTGCTGTAGGAGGAACAGGAATAAGCTGTATGTTATGTTTGCTCTTGAAGGCTCAGAGGTTATCGGTTTGGCCATCACACCTGCATTCCTGACAAACAGCTGGAGACCCAGAGAGGCCTGGCCCAGCTGAGCACTTCTCCAGCAGAGAGCAGTGACACACTGTCAGTGAGCTCAGTCCTGGAAGGCAGGGCAGCTTCCAAGCTGGGAAAAGGCAAAGCTCAGAGCTGGCAAGCTTGCCAATGTGAATGTCAGAGGAGTTGGACTTGGAGAAAAAGACAACAGTGTGGGGTCATCTGAAGAGAAAATCATTAAGAACACCTACAAAGGCAGTGCCTGAGCTAGTAGCCCCCGCTTCAGGAGGAATACTCACGTGAGATCAGAGATGCAATCCTTGCAGCATTTTGCACTGTAAGGCCAGTGCAGGGGGCATTTGCACCACAAACTCCATCCACCTTCAAATCAGTGTCAAATATGCTCTGGCAACCGTTTTTAAAGTTGCATAGACCTGTTCAAGTGGCATCAAGAAGAAGATGCCGGGCTGCCAAGAGAAGAGGACCTCTTAAACTGTGTTTGAAATGCACTGTATATGTGACCAGCTCAAATTATGAGCAAGGCAGGATTTGCAGGCAGAAATAGACTTTTTTATTATACCTGCCGATACTGACTTAAAAAACCCAACAAGCTTGTCTCAGTCTTTGTCCTGTATAAAGCTGCTTCATGTATTACAAAGATAGGCTTACACATATACACAGGCACATCCACACACACTGGTACTTCTCCATTTACACCTCGTGTGCATTTTATCCTTGTGTATATTCTCTGTATAGCCACTACTACTAATAAAGTCAAAATGTGAACCCCTTTTAGGCAATAAAAGGTATTGAATGTTAAGTTACGGATTTCATTGCTGTGGTCTAAGCAACAGGTAGATGATGGCCTTACATATCCCAACCCCAAAGGAATTGATCTGTACCCCTAAAAGAAGGCTTTCCCAGGTAGAAAGGTTTTCCTCTGTCCCATGTGCTAGTAAAATAAATGTTTGGCTTTTCATCTAAAGATGCCAAAATATTTCATGAAGTGAAAGACTAGAGTTACCATTCCTATTTTACACATGATGAAAACTAAAGCACACAAAGTACACTGTCTGGACCGAGGACTTGAAGCTGGGCAGGCAGGCTTTGCACTGCACACTGATGCTTCCCAGCCTGCTTGTAACCAGGACACCTTGCCACTGCTTTTTTGCTTATCATAGGATCTCAGTTTTCTGCCATTGCCGAATGCCTCAATCACTTTACTCTTTCTCTTCTGTCCTGTCAACATCAACCTGCTCTCTCCTCCCTTTTTGGTGCCTCATTTCTCCCCCACCCTCCTGTGAGAGCAGCATTGGTGGGGATGCTCATACTCGGTGCTCCATACAGTGCCCTTACTAGTGAGAGCTGCCTCCTTGGATGACAGAAGCTGATTTACATCATAATTCATCTCTTCTGGCTTTGTGTCCACACAAAGATGTGCAGAGACAGACTGTTAAGTCTGCTAAGACACAAGTCTGCTCTTAACAGTGAAAAAAACCCCATAGAGCATCCAACATACCACACGAGTTCTATTCTCTGAAAAGCATTGTTAGGTCAGCCTTCATATTTGAGTTGTAAGAGCATTTATAGTATGGGTGAGGCTGGAAGGGACCACAGTGGGTCATCTGGTCCAGCCTCCCTGCTCAAGCAGAGCACATTGCACAGGTCTGCTTCCAGACAGTCCTTGAGTATCTCCAGTGAGGGCAGTCTGTTCCAGTGCTCAGTCACCAGCACAGTAAAGAAGTTCTTTCTCATGTTCAGCTGGAATTTCAGTGCATCAGTTTCTGCCCACTGTCTCTTGTCCTATTGCTCAGCTCCACTGAGAAGAGCCTGGCTCCATCCTCTTGGCTCCCTCACTTCAGATACTTAAAGACATTGATGAGGTTCCCTCTCAGCTGCCTCTTCTCAAGGCTGTACAGGCCCAGGTCCCTCATCCTACCCTCCTAAGACAGATGCTTCAGTCCCTTAACCATTTTCATAGCCCTCCGCTGGGACCTGCTCCAGGAGAAGAGCCAGTCCTCCAAAATTCACCTTGCTCTGTGTGTGCCATTTGGGAAATATACCATTCTGATCCTTCTTCCTCCACTTTATCCTTGAATGCTCCTCTTAGGAAGGTGAACTGAATTCTTGGTTCCAGAACCACTCCTTGAAGGTGGAACATGTTATGGTTATTGAGAGCACTGCTTTGCTTATTACAGGCTTCATAACGAGCACTGTCACAGACACAGTATCTCATCACGGTCCTGGGGGTCACTGTCCGGAATTAAAACTCTAGCTGAACTTTTGATGGTTTCTTTCAAATTTCCTCAACATTAAGAAAAAGATTTGTTTTCTTGCTTGTCCTGAAAGCACAAAATGTCACCATAGTGCTTGAGACTTACAAGGATGTGCCTGTATGAACTGTATTGGTACTGATGAGCAGTGAGCTACAGAAAGTACCAGTTAAACCCAGAATTTTTCCAGAGCAGATAATCATCCAAAGCTTTTTTCCTGCTATGTGCACAGAGGAGTGTTGTGCTTGTATTATGCCTTCCAGGTACCTGTGAAGCCTTCTAAAGCTCTCTTGTTGAGAGGACACCAGAAAGCTCTACAGAGGCTGCCCTTGAAATAATATCAGCTCTCTTTGTAATAATAATAACAATGAGCAGGGAGGTTGGACCAGATGACCCACTGTGGTCTCGTCCAACCTGACCCATTCTGTGGTTCTGTGATATTAAGCAACACTCTATGCTACACATTCATCCTGGCAATCGTGACCTCCTGCTGCTGTGATTCTCTTTAAAGGGCTCCTACCCCAGGGCCACATTTTTGGGCAGCATCAGCTTGGAATCCTACCCCAGGGCTATGCTTTTGGGCAGTAGCAGCAAGGAAATGGTGCTTATCACACCTCCACTCAGGCTCCCCAGCCAAGGAAGAATGCAGGCTGCTGCGCTGGCTGAAAGGCTTGGGAAAGTGCAGCCCTGCTGTTTCATGTCAACATTCCTCCCCCTCTGCCTTTCCCAAGGTCTCCGCAGAAAATCCTTTTTTGTTCTTATCAGTTCAAACAAGAACAATGAATTCCTCAAGCCCGCAAGAATGTGACAAGGTGCCAACAAAGCCAACCAGGAAGGTGATGTATGGTCTATAGGCTGCAGCTCAAATAAATCACTTCACAAACCCATGCCGCAAGGAGGGAATTCAAACAGCTCAGAGCCTCTATTTCTAGTTCTCCCTTTCAGATATTCACCTGCCAAGTATCCTGGATAAAAGCAGTATGTGTGATGCTAAAACGCCTCGTGCCCTTTGCTTTTATTACCAGGAATAACTGAATGAGCATCAAATCAAATCGAAATTACAGCAGTGTGTCTACACAGCCTTGCTGAAGATAGAGTTGCAGTTTCCATTATACACCTCTATATGCAAGTTTATAACTGGCTCACTGAACACAACTTAGTGCACACAGCTGTCAGCCAGGGACCAAATTTTTTTTAACCACATTTCAGATTGTTTGGCTCTCTTAAAATCATACTAATGTTTTGTAAAAAAAAAAGAACTTAGCACATCTGGTTGCTTTTTAGTATATATATTCCATTTCTACAAAGAAACACTGATCTCCTAGTCAACTAGTCTGATTGGGAAAGTAAAAGAATAATGACCAACACATTCAGTCATAAAAAGGCAGCTAAGGACGTGCATATTCTGGGCATGCAAGGATTCAGAAGTCTCGCTCCTTGCTTGAACAATATGCCTTCTCACCAGAATTCACAGGATGCTTGACACTGAAGAAATTACAATTGTTTCATGCTAAATTACACACATGATGGTGAAAACTCACAGTCCAGACAGAATGGCAAGCAAGTGTCTAGGATGCTCAGCCCACACATGGGCTCTTTAGGAGCCAGCAACTGAAACAAAGTGTGCCTAGCCTTGCTGTGAGTTAGGAGCTCCTTAGCTTGGTTTTGCCTGTGCATTCCTACTGCACAGTTGCAGCTTCCAGCCCCATGCAGGCACACTGCATGCGCAGGAGCTGCTCAGCAGCGCAGGCAGCATGCACCAGCTAGTTCTCTGGAAGAGCCTGGATGCCACTGCTGGTATGTAGAGCATAGATCTGGTCATAGGGAGCAAACTTTCTGGAACAGCCATCCATGATTCTCCATACAACTTCCTGATGTATCACTGAGGTTGTAATATCAAACAATCATTGAAAAAATAACAGGTGCTTAAAATGGTTGACACTGTGAACCCTTTTCTTGACCAGAGACCTGCATGTTCTTCATGGGGTCAGCTCAGTGTGGAAGGAGCACAGACTGACCGCAGAGGGGGAATCCACCTGCCGGAGCCAAGGCTCCCCATGGGCAGCAATTCTGCACCACTGTTCTCACCCAAGGCAGAGGGAAATAAAGGCTTACAGCTTGGCAGTGTGGATTTTTCATACCTACTCAAGCCTGTGCCTTACCTGTCTGCCCCAGGTATAGCACCAACAAAATTTTTCATGTTTGTATAGTTTAGTGCTGTCTGCCTGCAGCTCCTTAACATGACCGTGACATGGAACCTCATTGATGCAGACAGCATCTTCATCACAGATGGATTTTTGCTATTTTACATCACCTCAGCTCAAGAAATGCACTGCTTGGCAAACACTCCAGTACTGCTCCTGCTCCATCACCTGCTTCATCTACACCCTGCTTCACCAGTATACATACCACTGGGATGCCAGCTGCAACAGGTACACTAAATCTGTGCATCCCTGTCTTGCCTATGTATCCTCAGAAAAGAAAGCATCACTGTATCTCCTGCTATTAGCTTATGGGAACCAGACTTTGCTGGATTTGCTAGGTCTAATTTGGCTGTACGTGCCATCTACTGAATAAGAAACGCAGTAAGGATGAAGAAATATATCTGCCTGATGGAGCACAGCGTTTTTCAGACAAACTTTTACTGCTTGTGCAAATAACTGATAATGCACCAGGAAATGGGCTGCAGAGTACTGAAAAAGCTGTGACATCTCTGTAATGAGAAATCTTAGTACGGCTCTGGATTACTACATTTTTCCTAACAAATGAGGAGAGTGGCACTGTGTGTGGCCCCTGCCTACTGATCACCTCTTAAAATGGCTTTGGTTGAAGCAGGACTTGGTCTTCCACTTTTAATAGACAGACTTGTACATATCTGAAGAAGCAGTTCTATTTAACGATGCACACATATGTTCCCCCCACCCTCTAAAAAAAGATTCCTGCCCTAGATTCATATTTTGTACAACATACCGAAGCATTCAAGTAAGTAATTTATATGCTGGGTTGAAATGGCTAATTTGGGACTACTGCAGTCTGCTGAGAATGTCATATGGGTCAGGAAAATGTCCTCTTCAGAGATTCCCATGTAAAAATTATTCTAGTAGAAAGGAAAGTGTTCCCTTCTGACACTCACCTTGCCTCTTGTACTGACTGGAGCAGAACTTGTAGGTACAGATCTAAGCCTGGAAATACTCATGAATAAGAATACTGCTGGATGATGCCAATCAAAATCATCATTCCAGAAATGTAGCATTTTTGATGGGTGAGGTGTAGCAACAACAGGGGTGAGACATGGCACAGAGCCCAAGCTCATTCCCTGACACCTCGTGATCAGGCTGAGCTCTGTGCTGCCTTGGTGGGACTTGGTAAGAGGCAGAGGACGGGAGGAAGAGAGGAAAGGCTGTGCTACTGGGGCCAGCAAGGTAGGTTATGAAGGCAACAGTTCTGGCTGGGAGTGGCCAGGATGCTGAAGAGGAGAGAGGATGGCAATGAAGGCTGATAGAGGAACAGTTGGGAGCTGCCACCTTGAAAGACTGGTCACTAAATTCCGTGATGGGTCCTGTTCTTGGTGAGTACCTGGTACTAGGTGAGTTTCTTAAACCCTCAGATGCTGGAGCCAAATGCATTTATAAAAACATTAAAATACATCACCATTAAAATACTTTTAAAGTAAAAGTTCAAAATCCTGAAGTCAAATATAAATGCAGCTCCTCTTTTAGGTCTCTTGTGATATTCAGCCATTCTCATGAAGACTGGTGTATATGTTCTTTTTGAGAAGAACTTCTGCACAGAAATTACATACAAAAGGCACTGAGGTACCTTTCAAAATCACATTTATAGGTTTTACACAGGAGGGCTTTTGATGTTTTAAGAGAAACTACAACCAACGGGCAAAGAAGAGAATAAGCAAGGAACAGAGTTTGTACATTATCACTATGCATTTACATTTTATGTTACTTTAGTGTCTCTATTTGCTCCACAGTCTGCTGGCCCAGCTAAATGGAAATTTAAAAAACATAGAGCCCTTTCCAGTAAAATATATAATTTTATTGTACTCAATTCCCTTTTGTCTTTTAGTTGTAATTCAGACCTTACTAAATTGTTCATCTACACCACATAAAGACAAAAAGAGCCGAAACCCCCCTGAAGTTAGCTCCGGCTTTCTATTAAATTCCTTCTTTTTCTATATCTAGCTTGAAGAACACTGAGGGCATTTTAGCTAACAGACAGTATGTTAATCCCTTTCACGTCAACTTCACAAGGTCTTAACACATATTACAAGCAGAGATGCTCTTTGGCATTCTCTACTCTCAGCTTGGCACAGGCCTCCCAGCCCAGGAAAGGCTCCAAATGACAAAAAGCCAGATGTCATAGGCTGAGGTTGAATTGTCATAAGTAACCTCCTATCTAGAGCACCTAACACGGGCGTATTCTGCTACGGCGTCTTACTCAAATAAATATTTGCATAGCAAATGAATGCACATTTTTATTATAAACAAATGATGCAGTATGGTTAACTACCAATTTCCCCTTCTGAAATGGTGCCAAAAAATGTCAACTGATCACCTAGCAAAATTACAACTCCAAAGTAACATTTAACAAAATTCGGTGTGCAGTTTATCATGTACTAATTTTGTGGCATCTGTTAAGGGAGAAACTAATTTTCCATGTGACTTGAATAAGTATTTTTACCTGAGAGGAAGGGGGATGAATAATGTAATCCTGCTTGTTGCCAGTTTGAAATCACTGTGCTCTCAGAGGGACTTCCTTCACTGACAACTGACTGTATTAAGCACCTGGAGCTCAGGGACCTCACAGAGTTTCCAAACAGTTGGAGCAGGACTGCAAAGGCCCCTCATAATGAGAACGAGTGACTGGTAATACGGTATGCTTGATCCTCTCCTTTCACTTACAGTAACGCCTTATTTAGTTGCTTATTAGTATCCTGTTATTTGTAAAATGTTTGCCTCATTATTCAGATCTCAAATACTATTTTTTCTCCATTACCTCTTTCCTAAAAAGATGAGAATGGGCATTTCTGTTACACTAACAAGGTCAGTATCCCTTCTGAAATGGGGGAAACTTAGGGAAGAGCATATGATTAAGACGAGCACATAGTGGTATTTCCCATAGTGGTACGTCAGTTTTCAAATATTTATGGCTCTGGGACTTCCTGAACATAAGCTGTGGTATTGAGTAGCCCAAGACAAAAATCATGTTCTTTGAACCCATCCAAATAATCTTTGAATTTCCATAAAAACTTTCAGTTTCTGCAACATAAGGTGTTTCAATATGCCTTATATGATAAAGCATCTTTTTTTGTTTCTATCAGCCCTAATAGGTATTAATTTCATTAAATGACTCACAGTTCTGCTACTACAAGAATGAATAAATATTTCCCTTTCTCTGTGCCACTACTGATTTGTGAGATTCCCTAAATGCATCCTACCCACAATCATCTTCCTGCCTGGCCAAAGAGCTCAGCTCTGTTAGATTCATCACCTGAAATTCATTCTACACCTCCAGCTGTTTGGGTTAGTAATAATTCCTGTTGGTTTGAGGTCATGTAACACATGCAAAGTCACCCTGACTTTGCCCTTTACAACTCAATGGAGCTGTGATGTTTTTCCGATGATTGTGTGAACTCGGGCATCCTAAAAATCCAGTATGCCCTTTCAGTACGCTGCTGAAGGAAGAAGCCTGTTGCTGTCTCAGCCTCTCTGTGTCAGCCACATAACATTGCCCCAAAGATGGGATAAACTATATAGCAATGGCTTGAAACCTGGTGCCAACTGATTCCTTTTGTCTCTTTCCTCCTCTGGCTTGTTGACCGCAACCCTTTCCTGTGACTGTACAGAACACAGCACATTTTGGAAACAGCTGCACTGGAATTGCCACACACCAAGTCTCTGTCCATCCCTGTAAAACATTAGCTCAGCTGCAACCTTTCCTTGGGACCCCTGGCTTCCCCAAAAGTTCTATCTGCAGAAGGCAGGGCAGATAAGGCAAAACTGGGGACAGGTATGCAGGTTTTATCTTGATCTCTTTAAAGGTCTACAGAGATTTACCAGAAAAAAAAATACAGCCTGTGGCTGTTTCACTGAGTTACCAGAGTTTCCAAGACTCTTGTTAAGCATGAAGAGTACATGTTCTCACTATTTATTTTTATTTATGGTTCCTTTGCTTTTTAAGCAAAGCTAAATTAGTTTTGCAGCAACCCACCTTTGCCCTGAGCTGCTCTAAATTGCTCCTCACAACATTCCAGTTGTTTGGGAAACCCAGGATCTGTCAAATGGTAACACAGTCTTCCGGCTGTTAAACTGTCCCCTTCAGCCAAGGAGACAGGAGCCTGAAGGATCTGGTTTCCCTTCTGACAGCTGCAGTAACTGGACCAAAATTGGAATTGGAACAGAATTTTGTGGTGAAAATGGAATCACTGTCATCACATTGTCTCTGCATAGAACTCTGGGCAGATTTGGGCACTTGATAGATTTTTGTGTCCACTCAACAGCTGCTATTCTCCAAAGAGGTAAAAAAAGGGGGAAATTAAACCACCATCAAACTACATGAACGTGACAGAGGCAGGCACTGCAGTGTTGGCAATGTCTTTAAGTCTTGAATTAACCTGATTATGAACATATTTTCTAAAAAGTGCAACTGGTCCCCCAACTTTATCTGGAGCCTCTGTAAAATATTCCATAAATCTACCTTGGCATGTGCTCAGTTTCCCAAATCACAGTTCAAAGGTTTCATGATTATGATGCAGAAGTTGATGCAGGAGGAAGGACCCTGTAGGCAGGACTGATAGATTTCAATGCTGTTCCTCGTTGTGCTTAAGACTTTCTATACTCCTCTGAGCAAAGCAGTGAACATATTTTTTGCTTACTATAGAAAGAGATATTACTTGTATCTATTCCAGTTTAGGTCACAAACTTTTGTAGAAGTGCTCAGACTTTGCTGCAATAGGTAAAGACTATGTTTTCAAATGTTATATGGCATAAAGGGTCTGGTAGAATATATTAGAAAACATCTCTAATTCATGCAACTTTCCACTGACATAAACCAGAGAAAAAGGAAAAAAACCCCACCCTTCCTATCAGGTGGGGACAGTAACTGCCATACTGCAGAACATGCTCTAACCCAACCCTTTCCTGCCATCCCTGCTGCCAGCAGGATTTAGCCCCTGCAAGGCAAGTTGCTGCTGCCCTCCCTGCAAGCTGTGGAGGAGAGCTACCCCAGAGATATCTCTCTACCCCATCTGCCTGGCAACTTACGCATTGGTTTTGGGGTGGGTTTGGTTTTTTGTTTCTTTGTTTTTGTAAGAGGAAGAATAAAGTCATAGAATCATTTAGGTTGGAAAAAACCTTTAAGATCATTGAGTCCAACCATAAAGGACAGCAGTGCAGTACATATTTTCTTGCTACGCCTGTATATATTACATCTCACCCATGCTATTGGGATGAAATTCAGTGAATCCCAGTGTAATTTCTCCCAAAATCTTACCTGAAATTCAGCATGTCCACAAGTCTTTCTATGTAATAAGTACACTTTATTATGTTTATCTAACACTCAACATTTGGAAATATTTGAATATTAATACAAAAAGTTTTTCACCTACAGAACTTATTTGTTGTGTGCTAAGGGTTGTTCTCTCTCATAGACGCATATAGGTGGTTGTCCATATATGTAGGATAATGGAAAAAGAGATATAGATACATTGCTATGGAATTGAAGATGTGCTCTTATAGGACAAATCATCCTATACTCATGTTCATTAAAAATAATATTTCCATTCAGTGCTCAGAAAACTTCTCCAGAAGCACACTACCATATACTGGCATATCTAAAGCAGGTAAAGAACGGATATAAAGCACATAGAAACAACTAGTTTCTCTGCATATAACAGAAATTATAATCTTGATTTGTGTCACCTAAAAAGATATCAACCTTGGGAGATACAAGTCCAGTATAGGGGTCCCAGATATTTTGTAGCCATCAAAACACATATTCTTTATTGTAGGATATGTTAGAATTACTATTTCAGCTGAAATTTCTTATTATTTAAATATTAACTATAATATAGAAGCATACTGAACTAAAAATTAAGACCTTAAGGCAGTGAGTCAGAATACAAATCTATTTCTAGAGTGGTGCCAGCTCAGAGAGCAGCTAATAATGGTTGCTGAGGAAAAAACACGTGGCAAATATGGAATGACATTTCCTGCATTTTTAAAGTGGGAGATGGCATTAAGTCCACTGAGTATAAAAACATTTTCTGTACAAGGTCTTTAAAATTCCTTTTTCTGTATCTTACTTTTTTCTTTTAATTTGTCTAACAGTTTTGTAAACCAATTTACACATCTGACATTAAGAACTTCTATGATAATGAGCTCAACAATTTAACTGTGTTGTGTGAAAAGAACCCCTTCTTTTTGCTTGTTTTACCTAAATAACTTCTGTTGGTCTTCTAGCTGTTATATTTCAGAAAACAAAAAATTATCATTTTCCATTCATGTTCTACACAGAGTTAATTAGATGTACAGGCCTAGGTCCTACTTCTTCTTAGTTTCTCTTCTCTTTTCAGTTGAGAAGACCTGGGCTGCTTATCTCTCCTTGTGGGGAAATAATTCTGTACCTTTGAACAATCTAACATTCATCTGCACTTCTTCAGATTCATTATCATATGCAGTGTTCAAATCCATCAAAAAACTAAGTGGGCCACTGAGTTACCCATGCCAGAAATATGTCTGACATTTTGTTCTCTTATCCTTTTGTAACAATTATTAATATTTTATTCCTTCTTCTGACCACTGCCATCACAAAATGGACATTTTGCAAGAATTATTCATCATGACTCCAAGTTCTCTTTCCTGTTTGGCAATGGCTACTTCAGGGCAGCCCTTTGCAAAGGCAGAGCTGCTTCTCATCCCCTTGAACACAACACAAAGCACTGCCTGCCATTGCATTGCCAGGCCTTTCAGTTTCAGGAGTTCCTTCTTCATCTGCTCACCATCTACTTTAGCATTAACTAATTTTTTTTATCATCACCAATGCATAACTTTGCACAATTAGTTTCGATATCATTAATTTTGACCCGCATAGATCCCATCACAAGTCCTGCTGGAAATATACAGGTATCTCCCCTCCACTGTCAAAATAGCCCAGGACAGGACCTTCTCTCTCATTCTCTGACCACTTAATTCTTTTAAGACACTCCATGAATAACACTGAAATTACCTATTTTGGAAAACAAGACACATCACATAGATTGAGCCATCCCGAGCCACACAATTACTACTTTTCTTTCAGAGAATTCCAACAGGTTTGTGACACACAATTCCCTTCTTACTGCTTACTGCTTTTGCTATTTTTAAAAATTATTTGCCTATGAATATTATACTTATCCAAGTCTCTACAATTTTTTTTCTTCTATAGTTTACACCTATTTGCTTGGAGTGGTAATCAGACCTACTGGCATGCAATTCCAGGAGATCTCCTGGTGTCCCAGTGGCTGCCACCACCTTCTCTGAGGCTAAGCCACCTGCCCTATGCTCTACAGCTAGGGCTTTACTGAAGGATGTTCAGAAATTTCATATTTCAGTTTGATCTGACTTTGGAGAACAGTGTTTTTTCCTGACAATTTGTCACTGCTGATTTATTGATCTGCTTGCAAACTCCTTCACCTGCATTTCAACACTAGACAGCTCCCCCAAATCCTTCCCTGTACTGAAAGGTACTGATGTGGAAATACTCTTAAATTCTTCTAAGACGTCTAGAATTTGTATCTTTCAATTCCTGTGGCCTTGCCTTACTTGAGCTCTTCTTTTATTTGTTCAAAATTCATTGTCTCTATACACTCTTCAATGGCCTCCTGTTTCCAGCATGTATTAAAATGGTTTTTATTAGTACTTCCAAGTCCTTAACGGGTTATTCCTCAGCATCTTTTTAGTTCTATTTCATCAATGCTTCCCATTTAACAATTCTTCATGTTTAACGGAAATTTTCTTTTCTCCTTCATTTGGACATGACTTCTACTTTTTGAGAACTATTAGTCAACATTTTCCTGTCCACTCATCTCCTTAAAAATGGCAACCTCTTCATAATCCTTCGAAAGTAATTTTGATAGTTGATATATACATACTTGGAACACTTAAGATGTCTGTAAGCAGTCTTCTTGCTGAGTGAAAGTCGCTTCACCCTATTGACCCTTCCCTTTAACCTCAATGTTAATGTTGTACCTACTTATGAACTCATAAGAGATATGACTATGGACAAATTACAGTGACACAGAAGAACAAGGATGATTTTGTAGGACATCTTTGCCCAGTATGACTAGGACTGTATGAATTTTATATACGGTCTTTTTACGTAAGAGAATTTGAGGTTCCTTTTCCAAAGGACAAATAAAATGCTCTTTGCTCTGGAATCGTGCATTCACGTACAGACCCAGCGATGAGTGACTGAGTATTGCTGGGCTTTAAACATTGGTTGACTGCCTTCCATTTAATGAGTCTGTGGCATCAAATGCACCTCCTCATGGATACTATTTCTCGGTTCAAGTACACATTTTTGAGGATTTCAGAGGAAAGCTCCAGAGCCTGTATTTAAATTTACCCTTCAACGGGTGGAGTAGTGTGGGCCAACCTGCAATTCTTCTAGCCTTGATCAAATTTTTATTTCCCTGCAGAATACTATTTCATAGGCCATTAATCCATCACCTTTAATTAATACCATTAATTTCATTAAGACATCTGTATTCTAAACAAGCGTAGTTCTTGTCAATACTGTTAATCGCCATTTTAGGTCATTGCTTTTCTGTATTAGTCAAATATTTGTATCATCATTCACTTAACAAAAACTGTGACAATAACTGCTTTGCAAGAAAACTAATTTAGTGGCTTCGGGGCTTTTGCTGTTACTGAAAGACTACAACTTAATTAATTCTTTGGTTGGAATTCTGCTTCCAGGAATACCTGTGAGCATTATTTCAGGGGTTCATTTTTTAGTTCTTAGATGTTTAATTGTCTAATTTGTAGATGTGATCAGGTAGTTCATGTTCTAAGTACCATAAATGGCAAACACAATTATTTCCTGAAGTGAATTTGCAGGCAAAAAAAAAAGGAAGGTCATTTTTAAAAATCATACTAGAAATGTGTTTTTAATTGTAGATAAAAGCATCCTCAGCAGTACTAAAATAAAACCAGAGGCATCATATCCAAAGTGGCAAAGGCTAGGTTCATAATTGTTAGATATTGGCTATGTTTAATGAAGCTGTAAATGTTATGTGATGACAAATATTACTTTAGGCTTTGCCTTTTCAAAACGAAATTATTATGGACTAAAAAAAAAAGCTGGGCAAATGCACCTAAGATCTGTTTGCCTATTTGTTCCTCACTGCACAGTGTCCCTTGCATGTAAAACTGTGAATAAAAGTGAAGAAGCCTCCACTTCTTCTGACTGCATGAGGCTTGAAGACAATGAGTCTGGGACAAATGCTACTCTGAGTTACTCCCTTTCAACTTCTGGCAATTTCAATAGCATCATAAGCTCTGGCCTATCATCCTCAGGTCTTTATTTTCTGTAGATTAAAAGAATAAAAGGCAAAGAGCATGCAAGATAGACAAATATAGTCATATATGTCAGATATATAGACATACACAGTCTGTTACAGTCCTCCTTCTACAGGATATTTGGGCTTCACATGACATAATGCCTTGCACTGACATCAAGACTCCTAAAAAGATGAGGTTTGGTTATAGGAACTGACTAATGACCCTGCCAGCAGCACCCACTACAATCCTGGTAGACCTCAGCATTGCTGCTCTTCAGTTTTCTGATGATTTATACCAACTTGTAAAAAAATCCCGAAACATGAAAACCAACATTGTTTTTAAATAACAAATGCACCATGCTGGAGTCCTCAATTAGTACAAAATGCAATACCTTATCAGAGTTATTGCAGCTTGCTGCAGCTAAGAAATCTTATGCAAATCCTTTTCTGCCTCCATTCACTTACAACCTGGCTTCTGCTCGTAGAACTTAGCGCCTTTGCAAAAAGAAGGTCAGACTAACATAGACCTCTAGATTATCTTAAAATATTAAACTGTGTCTATAAAACCTTTCCATGGGAATAGAAATCCACAAAAGACAAAAGGCATTTTGACTGGTTTTGCTTTGGATAGTAATGAAAGGAAATTACAGAATCAACACTTGAACACAGAGGCAAAGCTTTCTTTAACTCTCATTTCTTTAACACAAAGTCTCATCTGTGGAATGCTGGAACTGGAAAACTGGAAGTCTGACTCAATGCAAAGCACTTAATTGTAATTAGATGTGAAAGTGAGGGGTATCTCTACTATACTTCCTGTCCTGGAACTTTAAATGGAACATATGGCACAAGTGGGTGGAGAGCTTGTATGTGAAAACACGCATACAGTTTCAGAAAAGTCTGTGAAGAGTAACTTACTGATTAAATGATGGTAGAAACTCACGGCATACCAGATATGGTCAAGGAATGTCAGAGTTTTAGCAACTGTTCATTAGTTACAGAGACCTAAACTTTCTTCCCATTGTTGCTTATCTGGTATCTATTAGGGTTAAACAGATAAAGAATCAACCCATTCAATTCAAAGTGAAGGAAACAAATTAAAACTGGAGAAGAGTAGGCTGACTCTTAGTCAGCTGATATTATTAAAGGACAGAAGGATGTTGCACTGTTGAGTACCTAAGACAGGAATGCCATCTAAACACTCCCCGAGTGATACTCATGTGTGGTTTGCTGGGTGACGATGCCTGAAAAAGTTCTGAGTTATTTCCTTTACCCCTGAAACAGGGACACTAATAGAAGAAATATTCTGTCTCATTTCTCTTACACAGAGTTCTCCTCCTACACCAGCAATTTAGTCAGAGGGCAGGTCAGTGGGCAAAACATGCTCATGACTACCTCCTTTGCTTCAGAAACACTTGCCAAATCTCTGTGGCAAAAGTTCTGCATTTGCCTTTTAGGCTGAGTGGTCGGAGACTCTGAAGACAAGACAATGTACAGTGGGACAGTTCTGCTGACCACACTGAGCCCCTGATCAGGCTCTGAGCATTGTCTTCAGGATTGCTCATACAGCTTCCCACACAAATGATCTTCAACAGTGGATAGCTTCACTGAATCTTCATTCAAATGCAAAAGTATAAACAGAAGAATTGTGTGAATTTTACTTATAAACTGCAAGGCTTCCTCTAGAATTTTGCCCTTTTTATGCCACTCAAATTGTAATTAAATCCATCCCTCCTTTGAGCTCCCCTCCCTCATTCTGCTTCCTTAGTATCACAAAACAAGAATCTGCACTGTGGAAGACTCCTCACCTCATCTAGTCCCCTGATTGAGGAAAGCCCAATGACTTTCTAATACATTTTTGTATAATGCACTGTAATCTCTTGCTTTTTCTTATCCCATCTGGCTTTGCTCCACTTTTCCTTTCTTTTATGTTCTACAGTAGATTACAGTCTTTCTTTCCATTTGTCCTTAGTGTCTGTTTCCTCTTTCTGTTTCACCCACCTGCTTTTTCCTCTTTTTCTTTCTGTGATGCCTTTTCTATGCTACCCCTGCATTTTGTCTTCTCTTTCTCACACTAAATCTTTCCCACTCAATCCTATTTTATCATCTCATCTTCATACCTGATGGCTCAGTCTCCTATCAAAGACACAGAGGAAAGAGCCTCTGGAACGTCAAATATTATACTGATTATTCTACACACTTTCCTCAGGTTTTTAAGTGTCTAAAGAGTACAACTCTTCCCTTGTCTATCCCTTCAGCCTCTCTTTCTCTGGAAGCACATTCCTGTTCGCCCCTTTTCTTTTTATGCATGCTTAGTCCCACTGTCCATGGACTTTTCAGACCCGTCCACAGTCACTCTCAGATGCTCTTTCTTACCCTACTTCTTCTCAATCAGATTTTTTTCCAGTTTCTGAGAAGGAACACAGGTCTGAAGAAGAAACGTAGCAAAGAAACTAAGTGTTGGGAAAAGCTCTTAAAAATAAGAAGGTAAGGGAGACAGGGACAGGTCTCATGCAAACAGGAGGCTTTAGCAGGAAAGAGAAGCATGCTTTCCCAGGGGGCAAAATGTTGCACTGCTGAACTAGCTAAGGCAGATAGAAATTCACTAACAAAAAGAAAGTGACTCTATGATCAGAAGAGAACAGAAGCACTGGAAAGAACATCATAGACTTCTCACATTCTGTTTCCCCATAAATCTAAGAAACTGAAGCAGGGAAATATGGTAGACATTCATTATTTTGCTTAGGTCTCCATAAGCTAGGGCATCTCATGACACTTTATGTTTAGAAACTCTTATATGGCCGTTTTCTTTCATAAAGCATGTGATGAGAATGTCACACTGCCAGCAGGATTGACCCTCTGGGATATCATGAACCTGACAAAAAGTAAGGAGGATTGGTGGTTGCAGGAGCCATCTGGCTTCACATCTGTGAAAAGCCACAGCTGTAACACCAGGGGAGGCTCAGGCAGACCTCAAGACAGTGCTGTAGATGCCTTCCTAGACTGAGAACATGTGGGACTGCACCTGCGGCGGCACCAGCACAGCAACCTGGCACGCTTCTAGGGGAGCAACTGGTGGGCAGCAAAAGGCAAAAAAGTATTTCAGATGCTGTTCTGCATATTGGCTCTCAAGCCCCTGATGAAAAAAAACCCCCAACTTTAATTACCAAAATCTTTGCACCATGAATTCCATTACTGTTAAAAAAATATCAATAGCAGCAAAAGGAAAAAACCCCGCAAAGCTAGTGAACCGAAAAAATCATTGTATCTTCTATACTGCATTATACATTATACTTTAAAAGAACATATTTTTCTATTTTTTGCTGTTCTTTTAGAAAAAAAATACTAAAGAAACAAATTAAACTCTATAGCTGCATCAATTTCTACTATAATCCATCATTAATGACTTTCCAATGAAAGTGAATTCTTAGGCCTGCTTATTTAGCATGTGCAAAATTCCTCCCTGGGAAAGAAAACCGCAAAAATCGCTGAAAAAGAAGTACTGAAAAGCAACTACATATCCATTGGGGGTTTTCTGCATTAATTTTATGACTCATTACTACTAGTGCATCTATTCCTGTTGTTATACTCATTTTTAATACCTAGGAAATATTTTAAAGACATAAAACTCTGTTACCACTGTATGAAGGGGGTGGTTTTAATTGCAACGGGCTAAGATAGCTTGGCAGTACTTCTGTCTGACCTACAAATGCCACTTAAAAACAGATGAAAAAAACACTTGGAAGTCTGCCTGAAGGGAAATGGTTTTCCTGTGAAAGACCTTGTCAAACATATTAAAATCAAAGTTTTGGACTTTAGCTGAACGAACAGCTTTTATTGCTTAGCTCTGCTAACTGCATTCTAGTCCTAAGGAGACATTCGGTAGTAATAGTAAACTGACAATTTTACATCAGCACCTCATGACTATTCACGAATCTCCACTGACCACCACAGAAGTCAGTGTTAATAAAGGTCAAAATTACCATCTCTCTACATAATCTCCTGTAAGAACCATGCTGTAAAGGATCAACCAATGTAATTATTTAATGTATTTGCAAAAATCTGATTAACCCACACTAAAGTCATAGAAAACACCTCCACAGATTTTAAATACTTGATTCGAGCCTGAGAGTTGAAGGTACAATAGGTTCTTTATCAAATAATTTAGTCTGATATTAAATTATTTCCATTCCTTTCAAGAGTACATTAGCTGACTTATTAAATCGACTAGTTACTCATTTCAAATTACTTCCTCAGTTTGTGGTACTAGGAAATGACTCTTTAACAAGTATTCTTGAAAGTGTATCATTGCTCATTCACTTGGTAAGATAAGTTCATGCCTTTTAAAGCAGCATATCAACTTGCAACTTTTAAAATAAAAACTGAGGCAGCAATTAGTACTACAAGTGTGCAAACAAGTGAAAGACAGGATTGTTCAATTTTGATTATCGACCTCACCTTAACTCTTCTCACTAACCCTGCCAAACATTTACTTTTCATATTTGTTTTGTAAAGTGCTACACTATCATTATTTTCCTGAAAGAGATTAGTTGCTACAAAACTTCCTTTTCCTAAGCACTTCAAGAAAACCAGTGCATATATCAGTGAACTAAATGAAAAAGTCACAGGGAGCTGAATGCCACATGTAGGACATGCCACATTAAATGCAGCCTAAGCTGCAAGCAGGGAGAGTGAGATTGTCTGTGAAATCATTAAATATTGTTCTTAGTGCATTCAATATATTTTATGCACTTTGTACATAACATTCCATTTTATTTATTTCATAATTTAAGGATTTGTATCACGTCATTTTCGATTTAGAAAGACAATATTTTGGTGACTAAGGACACAGAAGTAAATGTTGATCAATGCTTTTTGGTTGTGTAGGACTTCAGGAGCAAGATGGACTCATTTTTGGTAAGAAATATGAAATTAAGTAACTTTGCTATCACTAGGTACGAAACAACAATTCCTTCCTCACAACCTGCAGGTTGAACTTAACCCACAGACAGCTCAGTCTCCAGAGCTGAGCACACTCCCCACAGAGCTGGGCATCAACAGACAAAACATAATCCATCAGATGAAATGGAGTCAGAAGGTTGGCCAGCTCTCTTTAAATGATATCCCTGTACTCATTTCAGATTCAACGACAAGGTATTTGAGGATAAAGTAAAAAGCACAATTAAAAAGAGAGAAAGAAAAATATCACCATTAAAAAGAGAAAAAGAATCAAGTGATTTCATTGGGGAGGTTAACATTTTGTCCCTACTGATGTCTGTCAGAGCTGTAATTAAAAGTAACTTACTGAAAAAAACGGTTTTAGTATTAGGGGTCACTACTGCAGAGTCTCTACAAGAAAGGTCACAGAAGTTCTGCATGTGAGGAAAGGGACATCATGAGGAGACAAAGCCAACTGACCTTGACTGTTGCAAATGTTCACCTATTCTTCCAGCTTCGGCAAATAGTATATGGTTGCATTTTGAGCTTTTTATTGGGGACACTTTTCCAAATATAACCTGGATTTTCATTTTTTTGGTCTTAAAAATGTTAGATTGAAACGTTTAACTGCAATATTATTCTCTATATTATTTAGTATTTTCTATTTGTATACAATTAAATAAAATTTAATTTTATGAACAATTTAATATTTTCTATTTCTGTTATATTAATATTGTCTATGCTCAATATTAAAAGGTGTTTGCCTTGGAACTTCTTTGGTTTGAATTTCTGAGTGCATCTGTATGTAGAAAAATTGCTCAAATACAGGCACTTCAAAGGACCTCACGAGCCACATACTGGTCAATCTGTTCTTTCTCAGATGGCATCCGATTCACACACAGGGTATCTCTTTCTGACTTCTCATTCACCATTTCATTCTGGCCAAATCAGATCTGACTGATCCTTACACAACTCCTCACCACAGCCACTCATAACCTCCTGACTTCTTCAAACAAAGGCATTATTCAGATGTCACAAAAAGACTGAGGGCCCGTAAGTATTTTTGCAAGTTACATACATATACTATAGTGCACCCTCAGCCACGGTGGTTTTACATATGTAACATTTGAAGAATATTTAACTGAATGAAAACTAAAACACATTCCCATCAGTCTCTGGAAGTTCTCCTCCCCAAGGCTAACGGAATAAATTACTCATTGAAGAAAGAGAATCAGATAAGGAGAGACTAAAAAAAAAAAGTCAAACCCAGAACATGAGACTCGACTCATCTCAATTTTTTTAATGCTTAGACCTCCTAGTGAACATGCTCGTCTCCAATCCTAGCTCCACAAGCTTCAGGAAATTCAGTTTCTATTTTAGCAGACATATTCTGGTGCTCAAAATTGAATAGAAGCTACTTACTTGGAGGCTGTGAGTTAAGTACTCCCAGCTGTGGGAAGCCCCGATGTGCAGCAGGGCTGCAGCGGAGGAGGGGGTATGGAAGATTCCAGCTTACTGCCCCCCATTGCTGCTGTTTGCATTAAGATGTTTCACATTGTTGCTGGTGTGATCATTCCAGGTACAGTTACTGTGAAACTGAGACTAAAATAACCACCCACAGCATGGCTAAAATATGGCTCAGTGCTTATAAAGGTGAGTGACTTCACAGTAATTGCAGCAGGATTTCAGAGTGCTTCCGGACCAGGAATGCGAAGAGTGTGTGTTTGCATTTATCCACTGACAACCACAGATTTTCTAGGTATCTGATAAATGCAACAGCGTTTTTTTAATCTATTTCGTTCTTTCTAGCCTACAGCAACCTGCAGCAGGCTGGAAGACCTGGCCCAGAGGACAAAAGGAAAAACATGATAGGCAACTGGAGGAAGAAGAATAAAACATGAACTAATTGTCTCATTTCTTCATGGCATGGCTTTATATTCAGACCACAGAGACAGCTCAAGGGATGGCTGATCACCTCTCATCTTGACTCATTACTCATTGAGGAAAAGAAAATTGAGGAACCTCAATTATAAATCTATCCTAGTTAGCTGAATATCACCCACACAAAATGAAAATACTCCACATCTCTGAAAAGCTGTCAGTATCTCTGCAACAATCTAGTACATTCGCCTTTATACAAACTTTATTTTCAAGCACCTGAAGAAACTGCACTGGGGACAAAGCTACCAAAGATGCCTTGCTGTTCAAAAGGGAAAAGGTATCATCTTGACAAATAATTGTAAAGTTTACACAAGAAATATGATTTAAATGTTATGCACAATACATCCCACTCCCCAGAATGACTGTTCTCATCTCGTCTCATCAAAATGAAGAGCAAATCTACACTGGTCGTTTCCTCAGGATGGATAAATCAAGAGTCAACAGCCCCTCCCAGCCAGTCCTGCTGCTCAGGAAAAGCCCAAAGCATTTGTTGTTACTCCAATACCAGTTGTGAGAAGACTTTCTGCTCTCTTGGGAGCAGCAAACAGAAGATTCCTGTAAGAAACCCAGTGCACATGACTCCATTAACAGGCCATGGCTGGGCACAGATGATGTAATTATTAAAACTCCAGGAAGTGGAGAATCCCTGTCCAAACTTTGAAATGCTAGGGGAAAGAAAGAGACAAATCCTAGGGGAAGTATTTCAGAGAAACTAAGAAATAGATCCTGTGGGAAACTATAAGGGAAAGGAAATTTGGGAAGTATTTAGAGTTAGAACAAATGACCCACACAGAAATCCCTCCTGCTGTTTATCAGAAGAGGGAAACACGACTAAGACAAAGATGCCTGAAGAACACAAACACAATTAAATAAAGCAAGACCTACTGTAAATTTATTAATTGACACACCAATAAATATGAATCCTGTCTTGAGGTCTGATACGTGAAGAAGCTGAAGAAAAACCATGGAGGAGAAAAGGTCCACACAGGATATGCTTCCTGTTTAATGCAATCTCCACAAACTTGCTATTCCTTTACAGGTACTTTTTGACAAAAATGCCCAGAGACAGGGTAGGGGAAGAAGATCACTCCCACAGGGAGATGAAGTAGTGGAAGGGTGACAGGTACCCATCTGAAGCGAGCCGAGGCCATGAACTCTGCACAGAGTCTTGAACCAAGGCCAAAGCATGGACATGGACAGGTTTCCACCTCTGTCAGAAGCCAGGAAGAAGCATAAGAAACAAGCTCGCAAAGCTGCTGTGACTTGAAAGCTTTCTCAACACACTGCGCAAAGAAGAGGAAGAAGGACTACAGGGATATGAACATAAAAGCATAGCCCCAGAAACTACTTGCTTGTTATGGACTCAGTCCTGCATCTCCTGTCTTGTTTAAACTGACAACTCCTGCGTATTGGGGAGGGATTAAAAATCTGGCTGCTTGGTGGGAACGTAAGGGGGACAGTCCTCAACGCCAAGGACTGTCATTACTCTTTCAAGTAGCATTTATGAGTCCCACTGAGCAGCAGAAGTGGATGAAGAGACGTAAATCCAAAAGTGAAGTTGGATGTAGGAAACATCATCAAATGTAAAATTACTGCTAGTAGAATTCCTTCACCCTGTCCCTTCATTCCAACTGTGAACGCAATGAAGTTCATCAGAAACGTTTGCTGCTGATAATCTGAGGAAGCTTTTGCAAGAAACTCATTATGGCTCTCACCTACACATGGATCACACTCACAACAAAGTCCTTGAGGAATCAATAGTGTCCTTTTCAATAACAGTTATACCTTAGGGGCTTGTGTTTTTTTGAAACAACACACAAGTCAAGAGGTAACTTTGTTCTGACAAACCTAGCAGCTTTAAATAGCAACTTGAGCATTTCTAAAGAGATGAAAAAATAATTTCTTGCAGATTTGTGTATTTTTATGGGCTTCAAACAGTACTATAGTCTCACAGGAAATCGTAACAACCGTTCAGCTTGAATCACCTCTGTCGGTGCTGCACATCATCTGTTTGGGGATTTTTACCCAACCCTCTTATTCTTTATTAATAGGGTCATTTGTCTGAAAATCTGTTTCTTAAGAGTTTGTCTGTTCATTCTGCACCTGAAGTCATAACCCTTTGTTTGCAATCTCACAATTGGTTGCTGTGGAAATCATTATGATGTCACAAAAAATAAGGATTAGTAAAACTGCAAGTAGGGAATAAACAAGTTGAACAGATGAACTGTTAAAAAAGTTTTACTGCAAGTATTCACAGAAATAAAAAAAAGGAAAACAAAAACTTTCTTCCAGACCTGATCTATGACATATGTTCACACAGTGCTGATACAGACCAGGGACCAAAGAATTTTCCTTCACTACTTTTGGTCCAGGGGCAACATTTGGAAAATCTACTGGCTAGGAATATATTTGCTACATTTCGATAAGATATGGAACACAAGACCTTACTTTCAAACTACTGTGAACCTTATGCTTCTCTTTCTTTCTCAAAAGAGAACAAAACAACTATTCTGTGGCTAATCTATGGACGGATAATGTTTTCCCCTACAAAACAATGCATTTGGCCTAGTGGTAAAAATAAGCTCCCTGATGGACTTCAGATCAAACTAAAACCGACTCCTCGTGGTACCTACCTTCTGCAACATCCATCAGAGCAACTGGTGCCCACACATCTTTGCCATGAAACACCCTAATGCTCAGACTGGTGAACTCTCTCCCTTTGGCAAGTCACACAGGTGCAGTAAGTCATAGGATACAGCGAAGCTGGCCGGCTGTAGGGCCCACGTGGCAGTACAGACATAAGCTTTCAGCTGAAACTTTTGCCTGATAGGGCTTGAGGAAGGACCTTTCCCATCAGATCACTGACCACTGCAACCTCTCTGTCCCGGTCTGGCAGCAGCCATCTGCAGCAGGGGAGTGGCAGGTCTGTCAGTCAGCTGTAGCAGGTGAGGCCAGAGCAGAGGAGAGAGGCTGTGGCTATGCATGATCAGTATGGGGTGCGCAGCCCACGCACATGGGAGCACTTCCCCCTAAAGTGCTGTGGGCAACAGAGATCCCAGAGCTGACTGTGCCTTGAAGGCCACCCAGACAGCTCCTGGACCACTGCAGCTTGGTGTGCAGCCATGCCACTTCACACTCCCCTGATGCAATGACAAGCTGCCCCCCTCTTGCACAACACAGAAGTGTAACCTGTCATTGCACATACACAGCATACCTCAACAAGTGCAGCAGAGGAACACGAATAGTGTAAATTGTCTACTACCTTTATAGCTGATCCTGTTACAGGCACAGATACATGCTGTTTTCCCATTTTCACTGTCCATCCATGTGCTGCCCCCAGGTTCTTCCCCTCACAGGCCTCCAGTAGGACTGCCAGGAGCACAGCTTTCTGGCATGTGCCCTGCCTTACTGCTCACAAAACAAGCACAGGGTGCTTGGATAGATTTTTGTCCCCTGGTTCTGCTCTTCTATGTTACACAGCAGAAACACAGATGAACTGCCTTTCACCTTTAAGACAAAGCGCAGGAGATTCTCAGCACAAGGGGTAAAAATCCACTTAATAATGGGAAGAAATCTCTTTCTCTCAGAAGCAAAGAGCACACACAATACTGGGATGCCATCTGGCTCTCACCAAGACTTTCCAGAATTAAGGTTCTTAGTCCTCCTCCCTTCACTTAGCACTGAGTACTAAGATGCAAGTAAAACAGTTAAAGCAAAGCTGGGGCAACTCTGCTATTCATTCCAGGCTTGATCTGCCACAGAAGAAAACCTGTAAGTAGTCAAAGCTCAAATACCTGCCATTTTACTACTGGTGAAGAAGGCAGCATTGGTGGCATTTTCAGTCATTAAAATATCTGAGATACAACAGGCTTAAATACATTGACAGGTATAGCATAAAAGCATCTAAATTTTGTTTTGAAAGGTGCCTGGAGCTTATCTCATCCTTTTAATCAAAGCTAGGCTGACTTCTAAATCAGAAGTTAGATCAGGTTGGCCTGAGCTTTCTTCAAGGAGGGAGATTCCTCAGCCTCTCTGCAGAGTGTGTCCCCTGCTCACTCCCTTCTATAGTGGATTTCTTTTCCTCGCTACATGGGAATTCCCCTTGCTGAAACTTGTGGCCCTTGCCCCTTGTTGTCTTAACCATGACATAATTGGGTAAATGCCATGGACTCAGGAGACCATGCAAGCGAGGGAGAACCAAGTTCTGTTTTTGTTAGGAATTTGGCTTGTGCACAAATAACACCCTTCATTCACTTGCATCCTCAAAAGCCTCCATTCCCCACGGCCTGACTGTACATTATGTCTGCCTCCTACCAGGCTTAGAACAGGGAATTCTGACATCTTCTGAATAAGGGTGAGAAACTTGCATATAGGTACAACATGTAATTTATTCCACTTTTCCACGTGTCTTACAAATAATTATTTCTCAAGGTTCGACAAGCACAATATGTTGAAGTTCTGTTTATACTGCAGATCACTAATTTTAAGAGGTTACAAACACTCTGCATATAGAGTTGGTGAGGCAATCCTTTGGTAAAAAAGTAAAAATTGCAGTAATATTTAGCCTTGGAAAAGAGGTGCTAAAACGTTCTTTAAGAGATACTTGCATCTTCTTATTGAAATGAATGTTTCAGCCACACAAGTAACAACCACCAATCTGAAAAAAGCAGACACCTTGCGCTTGGTAGCTATTCAGTGTTCATGAAAGCTTTGCAACCTCCTTAATGGAAGACAGCTTTTTCTTTCATTAAATACATCTCTATTATAACCCCAGTAAAAACAACTCAAAAGACATCAAACACCAGAAAAAATACATTGAAATAACATTAAAAATCTAATATAAATCCATATATAAAGCCAGGAAATTCAGAGATAAAGAAAGACTTTCAGACAAGGGAAAACTTTCCAATGTATTAAATTGGAGCGTAAATTCACTTCCTCTCCATGCTTGCCATGAAGTCATTCCAGACGCAGGGGGTAAGTTCCTCCCTGGGGCAACTCAAGTGCCTTCAGCAGTACTACACCAAAAATCAGTTTGGCCCTACAGAGCTAAGTCTTATTACTTTCTCTGTTCCTGATAATTGCCATTGGTTTGAGTTTAAACAGCAACTTCCTGTCTTACAGCTCATTTTCCCATCGTTCAGAGACTCTGTTTGTGAGATTGCAATACTTTCCATGATTACAGACTATGATGTCAGCTGTGGGGTTATGACTTCACTGACAGACTGGCTAGAAGGGGAACCTCTGTGCAAAGGAGAAAATCCACACTCAAACACAAATATATCTGAGATTAGCAAAGACAACACTGCACCTCAGTGGGCATGGACATTTCCATCTGCACAAATAATATTCTCTACTTTTCACTCGAGCCAAGTATGAAAATGTCCCTTAAAATTTCTGTTTCATTCTTAAGTCATTCATGGTGCTGATGTGTTGCCACCCAAACTCAATCTTGATGTCAGCAGCAGTTTAAATCACAAGCTGTGGGTCCAGCTCTTTGCACTCTCTGGAAGTGCAAAATCAGACATACAGCTTAAGACAGGATATGAAGAGAATGAAGTGATTTTGAGCTGCCTTCAAACTTCCCATGGTTCTGCCCTCATCCTCAAGCTGACATAGCTTTTGTCTCTGGGGTCTGGCTACTCTGTCTCCAATAAAGCAAGATAACCATAATGAACTAGTTATTGCGAGATCCCAGGTATCTGGCTGAGCAACAGAATCCAAAGAAAGGAATGTAACCTCCTGAACTGTATCTTTCCATATCTAACCCAGGTACTAAGAGAGTTACCCTGAGCCTTGATATACAGAGCATAATTGCTGTAAACAAAAGACTTTACACATCACTTTTGTTTCTGAAAGAAGAAAAATTATTTTTCCTTTCAGTTTCCTAGACTGTAAAAGGCAGAGGGGCTATGATAGGCATGCAAAATAAGAAATGGATAACTTAGACACTTGCTCACCCTACACTGAAAACTAATACCAGCACATGGGACACAACTGAGCTGACAGCTGGTGAGATCAAATTCAATCCAAGAACCCAAAAGTGACACTTCCCCACTACTCTAGGTCTTATAGAGACTTGGGCTCTTTGTTCCTTCTTTTTGCCTGTCTTCTACTCTTTACTCTAAGATTTTCTCAAAGGTTACCTGCAATTTCTCATACTTCTCATATCCTCATAGTTAGTCTTGGATTAGATGTTTATTTTGTTAGATAGCTCCCAAACAAACTGTCAGAGATTTTTAAAAATTAAATAAATGCCCTTTTCAATTTTTCAACAGCCTGATTATGTTCAAATTACTGAAAATGAGAACTTTCTCAAAGTTTCTATTCATGACATTTATGTAGCCCTGAATGAGGAGCGCAGGCAAGCTAAGTATTCAAATGTTGACCCAGAGAAGACAAACACAGAATGGATACAGCTATGTTCACTCATGCTTCTATACTTTTGCAAAGTGTCTGGAATGCTCACACCACAGAAGCACAAAGAAAGGACAGAATTCCTCCACTATTTTTTTCGTTTTGTTTTATGGTCACTAAAAGCTTTTCTGAAAACTAACAAGTCAAAAAAAAGAGAAAGCTAAATAAATCACTAGAGTTCTGCTTCCCATTCATTATACACTCAAGATATAGGCTTCAGGGATGCAAAGAAAGGTGTACAGAGCTTCGCAATACACAAAACTTGCTCTGGGACATTACTTAATAACTATTTGAAATTTTAATCAAGCAAAGAAAACCACAGCGATTTGTAATTATGCAAAAAGATCATGATGACTCTAACTTCTCCCTTAAATAGCTTTTTTTGTGATTTGGCACTATGGAATTAACAACCACTTTCTTGGAAAGCAATTACATCTGCTTTGCCTGCAAAGGTCCTGAGACCTACTTCCTGAAACGAGCAGTGAAAGAGATAAAGTACCTTTCTGCTTGGAGCAAAATTATTATTAAGAATATAATTTTGAAATGTTTCTGTGCTCATGTGTGAAATTCAGCTATAGCATAATTTCTCTTTGTTGTTCTCTGTGCAATGGATATTGTCTTTACCTAAAGGAATACAATGTGCAAAACCTTCTCCCTCAAGATAGACTGCAGATTAAAGGGCAAATTCTTTCCCTTACTCAAAACCATAATAGGTGTTTTTTTGATGGCATAACTAAGAAAGGGTTTCCAATTTATATATCACCATTTACGAGCCTTTGGAGAGAGAAATCCTGTTTCAACCTAGTAAGTTGGAGTCTTGCTATTGGATTCACTTCAGTGGAGGCACTACTTTACACAGACTCACCTTAAAAGGAATTTGTTTCAGTGACTAATATACCCTCAATATGTATCTACCTATGACCACAGCTTAATGAAAGTTATGCATGCGGAAAAAGCAAGATAATGCAGGCATTTCAAAACCACATCTTTATATATCTTTAAAAAATTTGCTGAAGGTTACAGTACAGAGCTGTCCATATTTCACTTTTCAAATAGTCCACAGAAATGGTTAAAGAAGAAAGAAGTTATCCTTTTAAGAAGTATTACTCTTTATGAGACATACAAGTTGCTTTATAATTAAAAAAGCAAAAATAAAAATCTTCTGTATCTCTGTACATGTCCAGTCCACCTGTTACTCATGCGGTGGCTGCTCAAAACTTAGCTGACACTAATAGTAAATTTATTGCATTCACAGATTTAGTCAAATACTGTTCTTGTTGTGTAAGAGTCACCATAAAGTTTCTGTTGAGCATGTAATAGATGGTTTTCCTCAAATTACCTGAGTTTTGTGCAAACATGGCTACTCACACAATTTATAGAGCTTGTAACCAAGCAGCAGACACAGATATATATCACATTAGTGGCAGAGGGAGAAGGGCTGAAATCCAGGCAAGTGATTTCATTAGGAGTTTGCCCATTGACTTCAACAAACCTAATGTTTTATCAAGCATCTCCTGGCTACATATTCAATCTACTTGACCACGGGCATCGTGTCTCACTGGCAGATCATTTGTCAGTCTACCTATCTCAAGGAGACTTACGTGTAAAGCTTGATGAAACAATTGCTTGAATGGTCATTCCTGACTGGAATGAGAAGTGTGCAAAAGTACCTTGAAAACTTCATACACCTCTGACCCCTTCAAATAGTCTATGAATGTTAATGAACATTAATGAACGCAACAGTGCATGCCATGTCAGAGGGTACCTCATCTCCTCTACATATTCAATACTTTGATCCAAGTACTGTATATACTTTGTCAACTGTGTGAGATGCCTTTTTCAAAACCCAAACACACAGTCAAACATGGAAGGAGGGCCCCCAAGCAGATTTCTCAAGGCATTTAGCATCATTAACAGGAAAAAAAGCAGGAGAAGCAGCCACAGTTCGAATGGGCTCTCTGTGAATACTAAGGAAACCCCAAGAATATGTTAACACAATGCAATTTTGATAAGATCATAACAGTGAAGCTCACATATGTGTTTCTATCGCATCTTGTAAAAGGCTCCAATTGCTGTCTATTAGGATAATTGATAACAGTCAAAATGGATTTGGGTAATATATTAGGTAAAGTAATGAATTCTGCTCCATACAGAGACTACCAGTATGACTGTTTTTAGGCTCTCAGCAGTTACTCTGAACAGACAGGATGTAAAAACCCTAAATTGTGCCAATTTACTCATAATCTTAGAGTCTCCAAAATGGAGACTGTCACCATTGGCAAATCACTTTTAATCAAACCAAACCAACCTCTGCGGACCAGGCGCCATTCCCATTGACACCAATACAGATATACAATCAAATTTAATTTTTCAGTACTATTATTTAAATCATCATAAGTAGCACCAAAGTCTGACCCTGCAGTTCCATGGTTCAACAGTTGTCAGGATTGACAGAGTAGAATAAAACAAACTGAAAATAGAGAGCTTATTTTAAAGTGAAAAGAAAAAGCAGAATAAAGACATACATCATTCATTACTAGTCCCCTAAAACTGCTGTGGAAATAGCGCTCATACAGATATATAACTGAACTGCCAAAAAACCCCCTGAAACTCTACAATACTTGCAATAATAACAGGGAATACAATTTGAACTGGCAAGACAAGGGATTAAAATCACATGCAAATAGATTACAGCAAGCTGTTGTCAGCAAAATTCTAGCATCCATGTTATAAAACACATATATAACATTTTATGTACGTGGAGATTTTGCTAGGGTGGGGTTTGATCCATCTATTCTCTGCAGCTATCTCTGGAAGTTCCTCAGTTGCCTAGTATTTTCTTACTAACCTTCAAGCCCTCTCAGTTTAATTAGCTGAACATGCTCAAAATTGATAATCTAAGGCAGCTAGCCTTACCTCTCCACTAAAACTCCACTCCATTTCAAGTTTCAGCCAAGAGCCATCCAAAATCTAGCTCCATCCCTGGGGAAGCCTTCAGAGCTACGAATTACCAGGACAGAGCTTAGCACCATTCACAGTGCTCAGGTGCAGCCTGGACATCAGCACCTCTGAGCAAGACTGTTCACAGAGGGTCTATCTATTAGCAAACATGATGAAGATTTAAATCCACACCTCCTATATGTGTTCCAATTACAAGCTCCTATGTTTTCCTACATGAGAAGCATTCTCCAGCCCTTCTCTTGAAGCTGAAATGCCATGCAGAGAAGAAGCTACACAATTTTTGAGTACTAATTAAGGCCAGTTTTCAACATTTAGGATGGAAAAGACTTCTAAGACATCAAGTCCAACCTTTAATCCAGCACTGCCAAGTCCACCACTAAACCATGTCCCTAAGGACTACATCTATATGTGTTTTAAATATCTCCAGGGATAACATATAGACTTTTTAAATGTCCTAGGAGCTTGTCCTGGAAGGGAATGGATGATAGAATCTAAAACCCTAGTGAGACAGGCTGTAGCTTGGGTGTAATGGATTCCCTGCAATGTTATGCCATGAAAGAAAAGGGATGAAATCCAGAGATGCCTGTGTTTGGGGAATAAATCCACCTTCTCCTTCCATCAGCACAGGGTGGCTGGTGGCTGCCCTTGTGCAGAAGCAAGATTTCCTTCCTGAAATGAAATCACTGGAACGTGAAAACAACCAAGAAGGAGCCTCCTTGTCTCACTGTATGGCGAAGAAGGAAATCATATCCCACCAAGAGCCTACAGTAACAGCAAGGCTAATTAGCATCTTCTGTGCAACCAGAGCCATTCTGAACAGAGAGCAACACAGAAATGCAAAACAGTGTTGTCAGCATTACCAGCCTCCACTCCACAAATACATGCTTCTCAGCATATGTTTTTTTTATTCAGACTGTCATCTTCCCAGGCCTCCATGTTTCCCATTTCAGGGTTCCCCCAAGACTGAAAATACCTGGATTCTCTTGGACCTGAAAAGATTTCTTCCTCTTCTAGCAGCAGTGTCACTATTGCATCTTTAAATCATTAAACTGCATATCCCAATCTAACTATTTCAGCAATACAGCTTGTGAAGTCACGATTTTCAAGTGTCAGGGTCTTGTCCCTCTACTTTTATTTTGGTTTTCCTTTTCAGTCTGATTAATACCTCACATAGGGACAGAAAAACAGGTGGACTTATAAATGCTATTTTAAACTATGCTCCATTTATATTTTAAATGGGAACTAGCACAAAAGAAATAGAAAACAGCAGAGACAAAAATAAAATATTTTCCTTCACTCAGTGTTGTGTGCTACAGAATTAGAAGACGACTCCTGGCAAGGATTTTTGCAGCTATGTAATGAAGGAAGCCCACTTTCTTGTTGAAAATCTAGCCTCACACCTAAAATGTAACACTGAACTGTAATTTGAAGTGATGCTTAGGCTCAGGATTAAGGAAGAGGAAATAACAATACTTGCACTTAAAGCACACAATGACTTTCATTCAAGCACCTGAAAGTGCTCTCCAAAAATTAATTATCACAGTATCAGTCTTCCCCAAACTCTTCCAGAAGAGGATCAACCCTGCATTCCTTTGGCATCCACATTGCCTGCTAGGGTCTGTACAGAATGCAGAACAAAGCCAAAAGTACTATCCATCTTTAATTATTACGGTAACTCTTAGTTGACAGGGGTAAATTCACCCACACAGGGACTGAGTGCCATTTATAAGATGGCCTTTCCCTGCAGAGAAAAAATGTGAAACTTTCCTGTAGGGCTATTGCACTATGAGGGCTTGCAGTATAAAGCAGAATTAAATTAAATTAAATTATGTTAAATAAGTGGCACATTAAGTCAGAAATTTTAAGAAAACCTAGGAGCCTTGACTCCGAATCTTCTCTCCCAGATCACACATCAAAACATTGGTTTTCATTCCTTCTGCAGCACTACCTTTCAAGAGGACAGGGAAAGGAAATACCATCTCTAGATGAGGTGACTTGGAATGGCCCCATCCCACAGCTATGGCTCAGATCAGCTAATGCTCAGAAGCAGAGTAACCATATTCCAAATATTCAAGGAACCAGGCACCTTGCTTTTCTGACTATGTCTGTCATTTAACCAATCAGTATTGGACTTCTATGTAATCAAGGTATAAAGATGAGAAAATATCATCAATACGCATCAAATATCCTTCAAGCTTGTATATGGGATTGGTTCAAAATCCTTCTGGTCCTAAATCTCTTCATTCTATCCTTTATATGGAATCATATAATCACAGAATCATTTAGGCTGGAAAAGACTTCTAAGATCATCAAGTTCAACCATTAATCCAGCACTGCCAAGCTTACCACTAAACCATGTCCCTAAGGACCACATCTACACGTCTTTTAAATATCTGCAGGGATGATATATAGACTTTTTATATATCTTACTCCTACTCCTCACTGCCCACCAGCTAGACATACACCAGAAATACTGAAATAGTCACACCTGAATTTACAGGAACAGGTAAAAAAAAATCTATTGGTTTAAAACACAGGATTGAAAATTGTGTTTCCCTCCCTGCCTCATGCAGTGTGCTCTCAAGCAAGCTGTATTGGAGGAGGATGGCCTTGAGCTGAAGGCACAGGGCAGGCTGCCAGGAAATCCGAGTTCTATTCCTGGCTCTCCTACAGATTTCCTTGGGCAAGGCAATTAACCTTGTGGAGTACACTTTCAATGGAGGTGAGGCCCAGCTTCTCTTTCTGCATTCATAACATTTTCAATGGTGAAAATGCAATTGTAGGAGCAAGAATGAGTGCCTGTACTTTTCTTTACCTGATACGTTTTCTCTGTCAGGTATTTGGATATGCAATTGCTGACAACCGTGCTAGTAAAAAACCCTAAGAATTCAAATATTGCAGGCGTAAAAATGCCTCCTGATGTTGCCTCGAACAGCCTCAGTGCTCAGTTTCCTCATACGTAAAATGAGCAGTGAGGCTTATAAAATCAAAGTACACAGCCAAACGGAAAACTAATTTTTAAAGTTCTTGAACACCTGTTATCTGAGATCATAAAAAGGAAATAGCTAAGAATTTCAGTTTGCCTTTCAGTAGAGATGCTCTGATTTTACTTGGTGCATTTTTTTACCTGGTAAAATTTCCTCTTTGGACCTCAAATAGAATAAAAGATTTTCCTTTAAGGGGTCTGAAATGTCAGATGAAGTAAAAGTATTGTTTTAGCTAAGATGGTATCTTTTAATATACCTTAACAAAAGTGGAAGTGAATTAGACAATAAGCAAAATATTCTTTTGCTAATATAAATGCATTTTAGAAAACAAATATCATGGCTAAATTTTCTGTTGTAGTCTATTTCAAATAAATGTTACCACATCCATTTATACAGGCAAAGATCAGGACTCTGAAATTCCAAGGAAGGACACTATTTGCTTAGACAAATGTCTAAAGAAATGAAGACACATACCCCTCTGAACACTGGGGAGAAAGAATTAATTTTTAGTGATTTTTTGAATGCATTTGGTACACACATATAAGATTATTTTTTTCCTTTCCTAGAATGTTGAATAGAAAAGAAAAAAAAAAGCAAACAACCAAAAACAAAAAAAAAAAAAAAAAGAGCATCTGTTAGTCAGAGGAGAAAAGGTCAACAATCACTGCTTTTGTCAAAATGTTCATGTTTTGAGAGATGATTTCTTTTACAGGTCATCTGAACTGGAAAGTAAGTGTACAGGAATAAAGATTTTAAGGCTTTTAATTCATGTCCTTCATCCACTTCCTAAGTTTAGGAATTCTAAAGGAGAGGTCAATAGTCCTTTTTTCATAATTATAAAAGCCCCTTAAGGCTCTTTAGACCACCGAAACAATGAACACTTTCAGGTGACATTCTTGCCCACGCAGATGTAGAACGTGTTCAACAAAGAATTTTATATTACCAAGTTATAAAATAGTATCTATGACCTTCAGAAGGAAGCTAAGGTAGTTTGGAAGATTAAAGTAACAGCAACTTAAGTAAATTTTTACAATGTGCTTCACATGAAGCAGTAACACCATAGATATAGCAGTCAAAAGTTGTAAAGACTCAAAATAACTGGAATTATGTTATTCTTCCAAGAACAAGAAACAGAATTTTTATCTGTGCTATCTTCTGTAATTACATAAGTAGTAACATTTTCATTCATCATCCAATATATGTGACTTAAATTTTACCTCAAGCATGGCTAGCTCCAAATGGACCTGGTAGTACTTAATTCAAACAAATACATGTTCTTGTAAGAGCAGAACCTCGAGCCTAGCTTAGGGATACACTGGTAAGCACCACATGAAAGAGGGGAAGGTCTCACACCAACCTTTTGCTATCTGAAAGTCAATTACATGTCTTATTTTATTGTCTAGGTTGTCTTCCATAATGTCAAAAGATTAATATCTCCAGATGAGAATTCACCACTACTATAACAAAGCCTGGAGGAGGATGGACTATCATCTCAGAGCATTCTTCTCTCTTGCTACCACCCAGAGAAACTGACTGCATGAATTTAAACATCTCTTAGACCATGACTTCATATGAGACAAAAATGACTGCCTGCATGAGAAGGAAGAAAAATTAAATGACTTCACATCACAGAGTATGTCACTATCAGGCAGAAACTTGACTTAGAAACTTGACTCAGGTGTGGAAAGGCTCAGTGTTCACAGATTCACAGGATATTTTCAGCTGGAAGGGACCCACGGGGATCATCAGGTCCAACTCTTAAGTGAATGTCTTTATGGGCATTGAACGCACAACCTTGGTGTTCCTAACACCATGCTCTGGCCAACTGAGCTAATAAGGGGAAGAAATAGCCTCAAAACATTGATGGGTCCTCTGAGGTTAACGAGATTTTCTTGATATGTATTTCTTCAAAATTCATTTTCAAAATCTTAATGAGCATTAGGAGTCCTTGCCCTGACACAGGAACTGCTGGCATAGAAACATCTCACCAATTCTATGTTTAAAGTTTTGTATCTCAGCTATGTCAGAATTGCACTGGGAAATAATCTGAAGAAGTTATTATAGAAAAGCATTTTTGTAATAACTTTTTAAATGTGGTTTGCCACTGCTTAAACTGACATTCTGTATGAAGTGAAACTCTGCCCTCATCTAAAAAGTACTATAATCATCAATCATGTAATCATCAAATGGTTTGGGTTGGAAGGGACCTGGAAGATCACCCAGTTCCAACACCCTGCCACGGGCAAAGACACCTTCCACTAGACTAGGTTGCTCAAAGCCCCATCCACCTTGGCCTCGAGTACTCCCAGGGGTGGGACATTCACAATTTCTCTGAACAACTGTTCCAGTGTCTCACCACCCTCACAGTAAGCAATTTCCTCTTAATATCTAACCTAAACCACTCTCTTCTAGTTTAAAGCCATTTCCCCTTGCCCTATCACTACAGGTCCTCGAAAAAAGTCCATTTTTCTTGTAGCTCCCTTTGGTTATTTGGAGGCCGCTCTGCAGTCTGTCGGAAGCCTTCCCCAGGCTGAACAGCCCCTACCCTCTCAGCTTCTCTAGATGATCATGACTAGATCAGATTTAAAGTCTTCTTAAGGAAATTAATTTCTTATTGTCCTGCTTAAGGCTGTAAAAAGCTCTGGCCTGTTCCCTGGAACAACTCTGCCATGCCATGCAGAGAGTCTGTGGTTCAAGTCAAACAATTCGGAAATGCAAAAAAAATTCTACCTAAAGACTCAACAAAAACAATGGAAATAAAAAACAAATACCCTTTTCAGCATCAACTTCAAAACTAGATTTCAGATTCCTCCATTAAACTGATGCCTGAGAGCACTAGAAGACTATGAAATTTCCAGGGCTTTTCAATGCAGTTCTTTGGAACAAACAGCAAAACAATCGATTACTTAGTCCTCTGCTCTACTCATAAACCTTCAGTCCCTTCCTTTCTGTCAAATTATAGGCATACACAAATTAAATAAATAAAATAAAAAACCTTTGATAGCTCTTTACAAAGGGCTATGTGAAGCCATGAGCAAAACAGTGGCTGAGTCCCTGAGCAGCAGCATCAGGCCTCAATGGCAAACATGTGGCCCTGAGGAAGTTAATGACAAACCTTTCACTGACTTCTGTGAATGTGAATTTGACTTTATGCCTGTGCTACATAAAATAATTCTGCTAATAAAAACCAGGTTGCTTCATAGCCTTTTTTTAAGCATCAAAGGCTATGTCTACAATATGGACCACAGGATGGTGCTGAGGACCTAAGGTCCAAACCACACACCTTTCAAGAGATTTTTATTTCACTCTAGACTAGTTCTATGGGTTGAATGTCTACCAGACTGCACTTCTGCAGCACATCTTCCAATTTGGTTTCATTTGAAAGGAGTCCAACCAATGAACTCTGGGACTGCAACACAGTGCAGTGGGCAATAAGTAAGTGGGCAAAATTAGGAGATGCATTTCCAGAGCATACTCCTGATTTGACCTAACACACTAACGTAGATGCATCCAAGGAGCTTAGAATATGTTTGTGCAATAAAACCTCTAAAATTAAGGAGTACTGAGGCCCCCATGAAGAGCGTTAATAGGTAATAGACTCACAGCCTTCAATGGTTCCACATGCGTGCAGCAACCTACAGTGAAGATGAGTTTTACAGCAGCAAGCACTGTGTTTCTGATTTCAGCTATGTTCATTTCCTACCTGCTTCACCTTGTTATCTTCAGGACTTTCATTCAATTAGCTCTCCACATTTAGAAAGCTTTTCTATGTAGCTGAATATTTTATTTTCAGAAGATTTTGTTTAATCTTTACCGTCTATTCTATTGACAAGGGTCTTCTTTCCTTTGACAACTTTGCAAAGTACACACTATTGCATTAAAAGATCATCTGATGTCTCATATGCTTGTGATAAACCGGGCTTCTTGCCTTCTTCACTTGGGCTCTCCCTCCCCCTCCCAGTTTCATACTAGTCAAAAAAGATTTACTTCGCTTCTAAAAAATAATATATAAATAAATACACTGTGAGTCACAAACATGAAATACTTAATTTGAACCAGCAGAAAGACCAGCTACCGGAATTCTACAGTGGTCTGTTAGCTTGTATGTCTCTGCATGTGCATATTGAAGGAAACAGCAGAAATAATACTTTACAATTTGATGAACAACATATGACACAGAACCTCTAGACTCCCAAAAAAAGGGTTACAAACTTAGGAAAATGTAGAATTCTGCCCTCTCCAAGGAAAAAACCCTACATCCTCCTTACTTGCACAGTTACTAAACCATCACCATTAAGGCTTGATACATAAATAAACTGGATTAAGGAAGAATATAATCATTAAGGATTAAACTGAAATGTGGGTGATAAAAAGGGACATTTTCTGACTATATGTTGGAGGTCTAAACAGAAAGGATGATGCTGTACCATCTGCTTTCAGGCAGACTCCTCCCTTGATTTCAACTACAAGCTAGAAGGAACCCGTGAACTTAATTTAAACTGGAAAGAGAGAAAAAAGAGAAGGGGGAAAAATGGCATATTTGATTCTCATGGTCTGAAGAATTATCTCAATGCAAGCTGCAGATTGGAGTATTATCTCTGAAAATTAGAAGAAGCAATCATCATCGGAATAAGAAAATGAAAAGACTACGCTTTCAACAGGCACAACAGCAAAGTAATACTGAGTTTCAAAATATGCACTAATTTTTTAAAAATGAGTGAAGCTGTTGAAAGTATTGGTCTCATAATAAAGCAATGCATACAACCTACTATTTCAGTAATTCCCATTTCTGAAAATCAGATTCTTGATCTGACAAATAGCCCATTCCATACTGAATGCTCCACTGATACTGCCTATTCTTTCTTCCTCATAAAAATACAAACATAGAAGGGAAACATTCCAGCCTACGAGATGCCAGAAGTGCTATATTAGCCCTTTTCACTGAAAACTCCCCTTAGTTTTGGACTATGAGTACTTGGAAGAGAAAATCTTTTTAACATTCCAGGCTGCTGCTTTTTCCCTTTTCCCCAAACTTTTCAACTATCCCTATCACCTGTCACACTTTCCTAACTCAGAGGGGGTGGCTTGACTGTTATAAATTAATTACTCTCATAAACCAGGTATTTTCGCTGTTTCCCAAGGATTTCACCCAAGGTGAGGATCAAGCAAGCAACACTCAGCATCCAGATATGCAAGGTTCAAGCCAGACGGGAGGAAGCAGACAGGAACTGATCCACGTTTTACTGCACTTGGCGTTTGCCTTCTCCAAGCTGCTTCTTGGAAGATCACCAGCATAGGTATGTTTCAAAAAGCCACCTTTTTTTTAAATGCCACTGAGCTTCCTCATGTACCTGAAAACTGCCTGACTTAAAAACTACAGGTATAAACCACTCATCTAGTATGCAGTGGTCTGTTTTCTCCAAAGAAATATCCTGTGGTACATTCACTGGACAATGCAGTAGAACTAGTTCTTAAAGTGACTGCTAAAGCCAGCTTTCCTGTGTTTAGTGGCTGAAACTCCGGAGAACCTTAGCTGAAGTTTTCAGTACCTTCTGGTGCTGTTTGAGCTTTTGCAAGCATATACTTTTACAACTCTTGTAACAGCTATGCAAAAGAACTGAACAAAATGGAGGGGAAAATTACAGGACTGACAAGAGGAAAGAGAACACACAGTGAAATAAGGGGTTGAAATTGAGATGGTGGGGGTGGATTTGAAAAAGAAGTTTAAAGAAAAATGTTGAGCAGGGAAAGGGAAATGGAACTGGAAAAGGAAATCAGAAATGGTAACTTGTGATGAAGCACACAGGCACACCTTTATAACTTTTAATATTCAATCCCATTTTCCCAGTGACACCCCATATGAAATCCCACGCACAAGTGAAAAACATGCAGATGAGAGGTGCACCAGGCAAAGCCTCATTAGCTCTAGACTTCAGCGAGAACACAAAATTTCAAGTACCTAGGACTGAAATACTTCCATAGCCAACGAATAAAACCACACGTCTGATAGACACTTCTAAAGACTAAACGGGGTCAGGAAAAGCGGAAACTTTTAATGAAATATATTACCAGTCACTACAAATATATGAGGCATGAAAATGACTGTGAATGGAAAAACTAAGATCTAAGTGCAAATATCCTGCTGTTCATCTGTGCTCTTTCTCACTGGATTTAAGGAAAATATGCATGTTTCCAGGCAATGTAGAACAAAAGCATTTCAGTGTTAAAACTTTGTCTTGTGCACCCTACATCTGAGTCTTATCACCCTCTGATGTCTGATAGTGCCCCTTTAACCTTTGTTACTCAATTACTGAACAAGTTATCTCATTGTTACTCTCTTTTGAAGGAAGAGTTGAGCCTCTTTTCATGCTGATAAGATACGCATAAATATTCACTCCGGCAAACATTTAATTGTAAAGTGTCTTGAGCAAACTACCAGAGTCTAAAGGTAGGAAGCCGTGATCAACTTCTTTGCTCTCTTAACCCTTTAGTCAACCCACCAGAACAAAGAGACACAGAAGATGGATGCTTTTTTTTTTTCCAAATGAAATTACTGTTCTCTAAAGGAATGGACTTTATACCATGCTTTATAACACAGCAAATAAATCTGGAAGTGAAATACCTACCCATTTTCTGGGCCGGCCTCTAGGTCGCTTTTCACCAGTGGCTTCTGCTTTCTGTAAAAGAAACACAACATATTTTATACCTCAGCATTACTTAACAGCCTCAGTAACTAGGAACTCCTTTCCTGTAACATTAGCTACAATTATACCTCTTGGGTGGCACCAGGCCCCCCAGCTAATCTATGTGTTTTCTGGTAGAATGTGATTACGCTGCTTTTTCTGACGTTTCCCAGCCAGTGTGGCCAGGCAATGCCTCACCCGCACCCAAGGGTGTCCCAGCCCTGATCCACACTCTGTCCAGGGGCATGGAGGAGTGTGCCCACACACCCCCAGCTGCTCTGTGCCCTCACAGAGCCTGGGGTGCCCTGGCCAGCCATCTGACATGCAGGCTGAGCGTGGGGACATAGGGCAATTGGGAAACCTGAGAACCTCCAATAACATCAAATCTAGTCCGTCACAGGCCATCAAAAAGTACTTGAAGATACTAAATTAAAAATACAGCCTGTTTCAAGTTTGATCAAAGCAGCTTACAGCAGCTACAATTCCTTTTTTAGTCTCATTATGTTCATGCATGAAATTAATTAGGACAGAATATCACCATGAGCATGTCTGTGTTCTTACTGGGAAATAATTTCTCTACTTTTCACATGAAGTTTTCCAGGTAAAAGCACATCCTTAAGCTGTAAGTAAACCTTTTATGGCCCAAAACACACCTTCTCTTTCCAGGTTTAAGGAAACAATGTGGAAGAGGCCCTAAAAGTGACAGCTATATTTATGTAAACCCAGCAGTTGTTTCTGGAGCTCAGCTTAAAGGAAGTATGGGTTCTTTTATAGACTCTTCCACTAATTCCACTGTGTGACATTGTGAATACTACTACTACTTACAGTACTTATGCAGTACACTAAAAAACTTACAGAGTTTAAAATGAAAAAATCAGGTTATTCTCTCTAGTTAGGCTATGCCCATCCATACACTTCACAAGGTAAATAATCCTGTTCCGCTCAGGATTTTGCCATCACCTGTAGTCAGGGCAGGACTTGCCAGATACAAAGACCTCAAGAATGAAGACTTTTAGTACACATGAATTGTGCTGTTTTGTCGTTTTTTTTCCCCCAGTTAACTGTATGTGTATTTGATTTGCCCTTACAAATTCACCATGCCATTAAATAAATCACTTGCTGGTCAATCACTGTAACATATACTGTAACCTAATGCTGTGTAAATCGGATCTCTCTAAAAGAGAACTTGAGCTGAGGAACTAGTGGGGGAATCTCTACAAAAAAACCTGCCTTGTGAGTTAAATGCAATTACTTTGAAATAAATACCTCGCAATAAGAAAGCTGTGAAAAATAAAATTCACACTCCTAAAGGGCAAAATTATCACTCAGACTTGTTAAAAGAGTAAACTCGAGCTTTAATCGTTTATACCGGAGTTACATGTAAGGTGAAACCCTCTTAAGAGAATACTTGTTAAAGTGCATTTACTATATCCTGTAGCTGTCTATTTCAGAGTTTTGTTTCCTTTAAGCGTTCAATTTCTTTGTACCTTGTAACCTGAAGGATGCAAAAAAATCAGATATAGTTTAGTGTTGATAAGCTGTAGCCCCCTGCTTCTGTGTTTACTTCATGAAACACTGGGCATAAATCTTAAAAAGAAAATATCGGTTAAAATTGTTCTTAACAAATCAACACTTGACATGTTATCAGAGCACTAATGCTATTTATTTTCTTCTGTGTATTACTACATCTGAAGGAAAGACCCTTTTCCAAAACTCTATTAAAAAATAATTAACTTTTTGAAAACAAAAACTACTTTGGTCTAATAATTAAAGTCCATACAAACCCGACACGAATTTTAACTACAAAGGATAATGAACATGAGAGATTTCTTTGAATAACTAATCTTTGCTTCCTGCCATAAACTGTCACACAGTGTGGCCGCTTGCCATGAGCAGTGCTGAGCTCTACCCACCACCAAAGGTCCATGTCATAAGTGGCTAGTGTTCCTGCCAGCTAGTTTGGGTAATGGTTTCTCAGGTGCTTGGGGACCCTGCCGATTGAAAGGCACTGTATTCCTGCAGTATATGACTTCCACCTCACGTTAGAAGAAAAACATTTCCATAGTTCTTATCAAAACCAAATCTTTCCCAGAGGTGACTTGAGCAAACAGCCAGGCATGCCAGAGGTGATGTTTTGGTACTGAGAGATTCTGTAAGTAAATAGCAAGGTTTTCACAGATTAAACTGCAGAAAATGAATGACAAGAACCTCCAAAGTGGAAGTTTTGATCTCCTTTCCAAGAGAAGAGAAAGACAAAACACTTCTAGAACAAACAAAAGGAGTAGTAGCAGCACAGTGGTAATGATAAATATATGAAGTTTAGGAAAATATTCCACCTCCTTCTCTCTGGACTTTTTTTAGCTTGCAGTTTGCTAACATACAGCCTGTATTTTCTGCAACAGCACAAGACTTTCTTTTAATCGAAACCTTGAAGAAATGTTTTACTGTGTATCAGATAGATAATACATTGTTTCTCCATGAAAGCGTTAAAACATTGCCTTTCCTCTGAACAGGTTTTTGCATCATCAGAAACACTCGAGTTTGTTGGCCCTTGGCTTCAATTGAAGAGTTGCCTCTGCAGCTAGGGGCAAACCCAGACAGAGCTCCAGGCCGCTCGGAGGTGGTGCTTGATCAGGGGGGTTTTAACATTTGGTGCTACTACGCTATGAGGCGTGACCTTGCTTTTTACAGCTAAGATATGAAACCACCAAACTTAAAGAAGGGTCAGGTATGTTATCAAACACAAAATGTATTTCATTAAAAATATGAAATTTCTTATAAACAATAATACGAACACACCATTTTTGCAACGTCATGTTTGAGGAACAGAACTAAGTTTACTTACATTTAAAAGCATGATCTATATGGGACATGGTTTTTATTTACAGGTGAAAAAGATCACCATTTCAGTCACTGCTATCTGGAAGTGAGCTAACGGTCCCCAGGAAGATTTGCAATCCACTTAAAGCCCTGTACCACAAGGCCATCAAACCCTGCTTCCAAACAGTTTCTGTCAGCAACTCAAGGACTTGACTGCCCATGGTCTCTGCCTCCTTATTGCAAAAATGTGCTGTACCCAGACAGAAACTGAGGCTGTACTACTGAAAGCAATTAACAAGACAAGACAAATATAAATAATTGAATGGCTATAAAATGCTCTTTGGGCATCTATGTATTGTCAAGGAAGACCTCAAATGCAACAGAATCCAAATCTGAAGAACTCTCTCTACTTTGCAGAATGATCTGCTGGAGATCTCAGATAAAATGTGTCAGAGCTCTAAGTCAGGTAAAATAAGTGATAGTTCTCAGGAGGAAGATCACTGCTGTCAAACAGTGTCAAAAGACCTTGTCCAGGAATGTGTCCCTTGCAAAAAACCACACAGTTATTTAGTCAAAAAATACTCTTAAAAAAAACCCTTAGGCATTGACTAAGTACAAAAACATCACACTTTCCATGTCCTGTTTTATTCATTTTAATTCTAAACAAAAGTCAGTCTTCTGCTTTTCCTATCTGGGTAAAAACATTTGATTTTGAGGTCTCTTCTTTTTTCAGTGCAATAACCATGCTACAATCACTTGACAAATTTGATCTTGTTTTCCATTTGAGGTTGCAATGACTGGTGTCGGTGAAAATGAATGAAGCATGGAGAAGCCAACTAGATTTTTGTGAACCGATTCAGGGCAGAGTCCTGATCACATGCACTCTTCTGGTTTGTTTTTTTCTTTTTTTTTTTTTTTTTTTAACCTTTGGACTGCTTAACCCAGGGACATGCCTTTCTACATACCAAACCTGGCCATGTAACTTAAGAGACAGGAGCAAGTGTAGTCACACACAGGATCACAAGTTCTAGTTTTCAGAGGATGATGCATCAAGCTCTGTAGGCATTTTCAGTGAATCTCACTACACCAATAACTATAACAAAACTCTACATATTTTAGCTGAAGGTAAATTTTATTAAAGAAGTTTTACCATTGTATATTCCTGGGACATCCCTTGACAATTCCTTTAAAGACAATCATATAGTAGCTACTACTCCTTTTTCTAATGTCACAAATGTGTTTCCTGCTCCAAACAGGAAAGTATTTATGCCTATATATTTATGCCTATACAGTATTTTCATCAAGCCAAACTACAGGAGCTAAAAAAACAAAACCAGAAACAACCCCTAGAAAGGGAAATGTGATGGGCTGGAAACACAGCTCACCAAACAAATAAAACTCAACCACAGAACACCCAGGAAATTAAAAAGGAAGATTCCCCACTACTATCTTCCTGAAAAAAATAGTTGTGCTTTAGGGAGAAAAAAACCCAAAACCCACTTGGCATTTTGCTATTTTGTTTTCAAGTATTTTAAAGGAATGACAGAATAACTTGTTTAAAGATGCAGACTGCATAATAACAACCTAATTGTGGGGGCTCAAGTGCAAGGTGATCAGGAGTTTTTTGTCTCTACCTCTTCTTATCTGGTAACACATTGTGTTCCTTCTGTTTGTGAAAATTAAATAATTGAGAAATGGTTTGATCTTCTATGAAACACAGTTTATTTCTTGTGTCTAGTTTATAAAAACTTAGGCATGTGTGATATGCAAGGCTTTAAGGGGAAAAAAAGCGCATATTACCCAAAATTGGAGTAATTGCCACATTATTAGCTGTTCAGTTAGTTTTGCAACATTCTGTATGCATTGTCAAGTTTCACGTTGCTAATTTCCTAACAAGCACAGTTTGTTTTCAGATGCCTCAAGGCCAGTTTACTAAGACCAAACACAAGCTCTTAAAGTTTAAAAAAAAAAACAAAACAAAACAAAAAAACAACCCTCCTGTGAACCAAGAAATTTTAAATATACAACACTATACAACACAACCACAATTCCAGGGATAATTGTCCATCAACTGAGGTAAGGGTATTTCCGTCTTGAAGTATAACAGAACAAAGCCCCCGTTCTGGAGTATTTTTAACTCGCTGCCAGTTTGTGCAATACATTTTTAATTGTGATGTGTAATGCTTTGCAAGAGAACACCCAATCAATTAATCATGAGTGCCTTCTCATGGCTGCTCGGTGGGTTCTCCTGGTCGACGTTTATCTAACATGTTGTGAACACTCTAAAGCATTTCAATGAGCTCCCTTTGAAACACACAGGGCACGCACTATTCTTTAGAAATTCCAGCAAATTCCAGCTGGGTGTATAGTACCCAGGTTCACATGCAGAGGGGCTTAAGCTAAGATAGCCAGTTCTCTTTCTGAGAGTTTAGACAGCCTGGAGAAAGTCTTAATAAATGTATGTATGCATATGTATGTGTAAATATGTGTACCACAAAATTGAACATATAGCTCACTCCTTTTAGAGGTGATACCCTCACCACCAAATGAAGCTTTCTTACAGTGCCAAAACCTTCCCATCCATATTACAGTTAGAAAAACTACTGGAAATAATATTACATTAAAAGATACTTTGAGATATCTGGTGAGAAGCTGAACCATTTTAGAGAGGGCTAATTATCAATTTGGAAAAAGGGCTAAAATATTTATTGGAAATGTGATCCCAGTCTCTTTCTTCCAGTAAGGCTTTATAAGTGTTTTATGTTTTAGAGGATTTATCAAACATTTATATACTTTATCTCTAAACCTAGAAACCAGTAAGACTTGTAATTACATGCCCCTCAAAGGGATTTTTTGTTATAAAAAAAGACAAGTGGTCTTTGGTGAATTTTTTACATTAGCAACATCCAAAAGCTTTAATTAGAGCAGTAACTGGATGCATTCTGAAAATCAAAATTACTCAGTTTGTAAATTAGATTAAGAAAGCACAACTATGTACCAGAATCATCTGGAAAATCCTTGACTTGATAAACCCACACATATATGAATGTTTAAAATTATTTTCCATTTATACTGACTTTCAAATCACTCATGTAAATGAAATACTGTCAATATTTCTTTTAGAGGCATCTTTTTAAAACACATTTCTACAAATTACTTAAAATTTAATATTATTACAAATGTTTCTCCTAGGAAAGCCAACACTCCTACGAGTAATATTTAAAATACTAAAGCTCACATTTGGATTTGCTAGACTAATAAAAACCTGCTCTCTCTCTTTTGAAGAGTGACATATAAACTATTTTAACATGAATCTGAGGAATGCTTTTACTGTATAAAGAAAAAAAAAATCAACATTTTAAGTACATTACCTTGCAGAATGGCTTTGAAAGATTTTTAATACTTAACCTGTAAAGCAATTTATACTAATTCATGGATTTCTTGATAGAACATGCTGCTTTTTTTCCAGCCCATGAAGTAAAAGAAAAAAAACAACCCAACCAATTTTGAATTTAAGGACAGTTAGAAAAGAACCTCAAACAAATGTTGAAAACACTTTAAACAAAACAAACATGAAACCATAGTCACCTTTTAGTGATTTAATATTTATCAGTAGTTGCTATAGTAATTTATAACACTGAAAACTATCAAACTTAATATGGTCAGTACCATAGGCATATTGAAAAATGAACCATAATTAGATGAGGACACAAATACCTTCCACACATTTTGTCACACATCTCCTTAAAAGATACTGATACACTTAAGCACTACAGTTCACTACCAGATTTTGTAAGCTTTTTTTTCTGATTTAATATCTGTAAACTAGTGCTAACTGCTGTATAATCAACAACATAAACAAATCTCCCATATTTGTTTTCAAGCCTATCCACAACTATTTGTCTTCACTAAAATATTTCCTGCAGAAGGGTATCCATGATTTGCCTTGATAACACAGCTTTTTAATGCTGTGCTTTCCCCAATTCAAATAAAATTTAGTCACATTTTCACATTGTATTTGCAATGTAAAGTCCATGCACTGAATGCAGTGACTTCAGGGAGCTTCTGTTATAGATAAAGGCAATCAGAACCATCAGAATAAAAGTTTGGTCCCATCACCAAGCAGAAACAGTGGTTCAGAAGACTAATAGCACTTCCAGTAAAAGTCTCTTTGAAACTGATTACTAAACAAGATATAACAGGCTTTTACTGTAACTTGAAGTTTACTTTACCATCACATTTTAAAGCTGTAAATTTCAATATATGCACTTATTTCCATCAACACATAATTGGATTTACTTCTAATTAACTTATGTTTGACAAAGCACTTAGCTTTAATATACAGATTTGGTCTGTAGTAGTAACAACTGTAAGTGGGCAAGAAATTAATCTTCCTCTTACAAAAATCTTAATGAAGAAAATAACATCCTTAATATTGACTTCCTTACTAGATACAGAACATCTCATGGTTTCTCATGAAATACATTGTTATTTCACTAATCTGTAGACTACTAAAAAAAGCAAGATGCTCTTATAGGTTCTGTACTTAGGGTCTTCATGTTAATTCTAATTTTAAAAATGTGAAATTCATGCTTTATGTAGCTTCCATTATTAAAAGAGTTCCAACCCCACACTTCACAGCCTAAATGATTGGATTTTTTGCTACCAGTTGATGAAAACACAGCATTAATAATTTTTTCTCTTTAATAATCTCACCTTCTGAGCTGCTTTAGAGGGACTCTTGTTTTTGCTTCCTTTGGGTCTTCCTCTTGGTCTTTTAGGAGATGGTTCACCAGTTGGTTCCTAAATACAGGAAAACATGCTATTGTGGCAAGAAGCTACAACTAACCCAGATGATCTAAAGGATAAACTAAACTGAGAAGTTGCTTAAAACATATGAATTAACAGTGTTATTAAATAATTTAATATTAATAAAGCAACATGAAAAATTTAACAACTCCAGGTAAAGGAAAAAATATATTTTGCACAATAAAGGTGTTTAACTTCTCTTGCAATTGCATAGAAAAACTTAGAAAAGTGTGCATATTCTAACATGTAAGTTATAGCAGGGAACACATTTTTTAAAGATGGCTATGGTTTCCCTCATATAAGAGCAGTTATTAAAAAAATAATACAGTTACCCATTTAATTTCAATTGCATTTCATTATAGCAAGATACAATTATCACATGTAGTTTCTAGCACAAACTTTCTGGGGGAAAAAAAGTTAACTACCAGAATAATGTAAAGTAAGATGAGACTACTTCTCTCTCAAGGGGGCAATTTTTTTTCTGTTGTTCTGCAGTCGGCATTATATTCACACCTATTCTAAAGAAAATTGATTTGTATTAACATGCAAATGTAAACGTTTCTTCACATAGAACACTAGTAAGCCAAAAAAACTCGACCAAAGAAAAAGCTGAAACAAAACCCCAACTCGAAAATGAGTTGACACTGATTATTTTAGCTATTTTCTTAACTAGTTCCTTTGCCTGCCAGTAAATAACCAGTCCTTAAAATTGGGTATGAATTACTAAGAGTTCAGATTCCAAATATTTATTCAGTGAATCATAAACACTATAAAACTCTTCTAGTCTTGACTATTATACATTTCATTCAGATTACAGGATGTGGTAGAACTCATTAAGTGCAGTTTGTTAACTTAAACCAGTTTAAACCCCTTCAGCTTTTGTAATTCCCGGGTAGGTTAAGGGGAGGCTGGCGAGGGGACTCCCCAAGTGCTGCAGCTCAGCGGCGAGCCCCGCAGGCACTGCACATCTGGGCTGAGCACGTTGAAGGAGACGCGTTTTTCTTTCACTACCATACATTCGAATGCTACATGAGAAAAAAAAAAAAGAAACAAAAAGAAAAAAAAAAAAAGAAAAAAAAAGAAAAAGAAAAAAAGGAAGCCCTGACAAAAGCCCGCAGGGTCGGTGGGTGCCGGCTGCCGGGGCTGGGCCAGGGCAACCAGGGGGTGAAGCAGGAAGGGGGACAGAGCCCGCAGTCACGGGACCGACGGAGTGAGTGTCACCAAGGGCAGAGTGAGATAACGAGTGACTCTGCTTTTATGGCTTTCCAAAAAGTGCTTTCTGTGCAATTTACAGGACCATATCGGGGCGGGGGAGGGGAAGGAAGCAAAGCAGCCGGGTTTCCCCCGGCTCGGGGCTCTGCTGCTCAGCTCTCTCCATGTTTCGAGCCCCTCGAAGGCTCTCGTCGCAGTGGGGCTGATGCCAAATGAATGGGAAGTAAACACGTTTAAAGCCCGCGGAAGCTCGCTTTAAAATGAGCTCCACGGACAACCCCGCTTCTCAATCGTGACTTCCGAGGGAGGCAGGGAAAAGGCTGCGGGCGGCTCCGCGCTGCCCCTGCCGAGCTGCGGGATTAATTGGTTGCATCCGCAGGCAAAATCCTCCTTCGGCGGCGCCGGCGGAGGGGCTGCAGAGCGCGGGGGCTCCCCCCGGGCCCCTCGCCCGGCGGCAGGGGCTGAGCGCGGCTCGGCAGCTCCAGGCGATGCGACAATGGCACTTCGGGAAAGGAAGGGAAAGGGGGTGGGGGTGGGAATAACGCACGGATCTAGCAACGTTAACGCGAATTCAGGTCTTGCAAGTCAAAAAGAGGAGCCCAGCGCGTCCCTTTCGGGGCCCAGGTGGAGGCTGTGGGTGTGGGTGGAAAGGAGCACAGGGCTTCGCTCCCTGCGTCCAGACACGGCAGCGTTCCCGTCGCCTCGACCTGCCTGGGAAAGCGCCGGAGCAAAGGCAAAAGGTGTTGCAAACACAGGACAAGCCCCCTCCGGCTACCTCCCCCACCTCCATCGGCAACGGGGGCACCTCTCTCCATACGATGAGGGAGGCGAGAGGGGGAGGTGGGGAAGGGGGAAAAGCCGGGAGGGGGTGTGGGGGGAAAGGAAAAAGGCGAAAAAAACCTATGCGACTTTCTAGACACCCTCCTTTCCCCCAGCCTCAGCATCTAGGGGCAGTTCAGGGGCTGGGCTGGTCAGGATCGGAGGCGGCAGCAGCGCCCGGTGGGACCCGACACATGCACACACACGCGCGCACAGATTGAGATATTGCGAGGGCTGAGAGGAGGGAGACAGGAGAGCCCCGTTCCCTGCTCCTCGCTTTCGCAATTTCAAAATCAGCTCGAAATGACCCAGCGAGCGCTGGTTGGTCGGAGCCGCGCTGCTCCATGTTCCCCATTTACATTGAAAAGCCCCAGCTCGCTCCCTGCACAATAGTGAAAGTCCCGAAGAGGCTCCGCGGCTCAGCCACGGGCAGGCAGCGCCCCGTCGCTCCGGGCTCCGGGGTTCCCCCGCCGGGGCGCCCGACGGAGCCCCTCGCTACGCCTCTGCACCACCTCGCCGGGAAGCAGCGCACAACAAAGCCCCCCCCGCCCCGTCGCCAGGACTCCTTCACTTGCAGCACAATACGTACATGTACATGCCTATAACACTATAGATCTGCGGCTCTACGTATCTATACGATACTGACTTGTGGTTGTTTCCTGGGTCTGCCTCGTCCTCTCTTCTGAGGCTCTGCGGTTGCAGGTTGCTCCTGGGCAGCAGTGGAAGGCTGACCGGGTCCCTCACCTTGTGCACTCATCGTGACTTCTGCTGCTCAGCCTGAAACCAGTCTCTCCAAAGCACCTTGGAAGGGGGGGAATCAAAACGAGCTCTTGCTGCTTTTGCTGCTCGCTGCCACCACCACACCGGACGTCCTGGTGCTGCCAAAAAGGAGAAGAGAAGGGGAGGAGGAGGAGGAGGAGGTGATGGTGGTAGTGGTGTTGGTGGCGGTGGAAGAGGAGGGGGAATGAATCTCTCTCACAATTTAGGAATGGTTAGTAACATGAAGCAATTCAAAAGAGGGGAGGTTTAAAAAAAAAAAAAAAAAAAAAAAAAAAAGACAAGAAGAAGAAAAGACAGAGTAAATTCCAGCCCTGGAAATGCAAGGAGAGAGGGAAATAGTCCGAGGGTAGTCGGGAGCAAACCAAGAAGAGGAAAAAAAGTCCTACAAATTGAAAGCAAGTGGTGGCTATCGCGCTTAGATCGGATCAGGACAAATTAAGATAAGACACACTGAAAATGGACTGAGAACACTGCACAATCTTGCCAGAAGCATGCACCCTGGGAAGACGGGGATTTCGGCAGCAGCAGGAGCGGCGCGCAAAAGGAGCGATCATTTAAAAATAATAATAATAAAACGATTTGGGAGATTGGGAGGGAAAAAAAGGGGGGGGGCGGTCCTGGGTTCGTGTCTGTGATGCGAGCTGCTGGGACTGGAAATATTATTATGCGAGTCCTGCCCACGGACTAAACTAGGATGAGGGTTAAGGAAGGAGGAAAAAAAACCCCAAAAACCAAACAACAAAAACCAAGGAAAACAAAAGAAAAGCCACCTATACCCGTGGGTGGAAAACCAGGAGGGGGCTGTAAGGGGGGGAAANAGAGAGAGAGGAGGAGGCAGAGCGAAAACCCGGCGATGGGGGGCTGGCGGTCGGCCAGATAAAACACGAGCAGCACGGCAGCCGGGGCAGCGGCGGCAGAGCGCGCCGCCGCCTCACGTGTCCCGCACCGGCCCGGCCGCGCCGCCACCGCGGCTTTAAAGGGCCAGGCCGGGCCCGGCGCTCGCCGCCCCGCACG